>JAODLM010000133.1:0-129824 GCA_036937905.1 Salvia rosmarinus | reverse complement strand
TTGAATGAGATAAAGGGTGAGAGGTTTTGGGGCTTGAATTTAATCAAAGCAAAGGTAACCAAGCGAAATATAAATAGCATAATAAAAACACGAAAAGATAACTATAAAGAAAGGCTAACCTAGGGATGCACTAATCTATCACAGCGATGTTTATCACGCTTGTGTGTTAACGTTTTAATCCGGACAAGGCGGAAGATCACATATATATAACAACGATTCACGACAATTGCGGCGATTGATTACTAATTTTCCTATCGATTCGTCTCTAAAGGAAAAAAACAACTCCAACGAGATCACTAGAATATAGCTTCCCTCGAATGTCCTCTCGATTCGACTCGAAGGCTTATTACATATCATGCATTGAATCGATTGACAATTAATACGATTCGTCATTAGCGGCAACTAGATATGCATCAAGATTGATCAATCAACACATATAAATAAGCACCATGAATCATGAATCATGCACGGAAGGTAAATAACAACGATAGGAATCGCAACATATAGGATAGAATCATACAAACCACAGGATTAGAATTGAAAACTAGCGTGGACATAAAAAGCGGAATGAAATACGATTTAACCATAAAAGCGAAATTGAATATATAAAACCCATAGGGAAGTGTCGGATGAACAAGGTTGGTCTTGAATCCGATTCCAAGCGAGCGAGCGGAAAAGCAAAGGAAAGCGATCGGACAAGCGTTCGATCGATAGCAAAACAATAAACTAAACTAAACGTAAGAACAATACTAGAATTAAGCGGAAGCTAAAATAAAGATAAAGCGAGGAAAAACTCGAGAGAAATAGGTGCAGGGCGTATTGGTTGTGCGGAAGCTGTGAGTGTGGTGATCCCTGTTATAGAAAGGTGGAAACCCTAATTTCTCTCCTTCGCGCCGCCTCATGATCGGTCCTCGCGATCGCTAGTCGATCGCTAGGTATGTCTCATGGCGTTCTTCTCGCTTCGCTTCGCCTTCTTCGCTTTGTACCTCGCTTGACCCGGCTGGCGGTCGCTAGAAGTATGAAATAGTCATGATAAGTCCGGTGAGTTCTCGGCGCTGAGGCCGCTTCGCGGGGCACGGTCGTGGCGGCTCTTGACAGGCGCTCGTTGGTTTTGCCTCGCGACCAACTAGCGACCCGCTAAACATGGTCGCTAAGCTGGACAGTTATTCATTTGGCTGCGTGCTTCGTTCCTTGTTTAGATTATCGACATATAAACCACAAAATGTCGAAGGAACACCTGAGCGGTATCTTCTAGAAATAGATAAAACATTAATAATCGATACATAAGCGCACATTAAGCAGCTAAACTCATCTTCAAATATCAACTATAAGCGTGTAAAATGCGCGTTTATCAAACCCCAAACTTAAAGCATTGTTTGTCGCCAAACAAAAATGAAACGAAAGGCAAGCGAAAGATCAGCGGCGTAAGAGGATAACCATTAAAAGCCTCGAAACATATTAACGCTCAACAATATTAGCGTACATTGCGGCGTTAGCCAACTCAACACAAACAACCATCGAGGGCAAAAACTTCGTTTATTTTCAACCCTCATAGCGGCATGTGTGTAAAATATAGAGGATACTCAAACTCGTAAAGAAATTAAGGGCGTGTATACACTCGCGGTCGATCAATGCAACATCTTACCATAGGCTTGCCATTTCTCTAATATCTCCACAGCGTCATTGTGTTCAAATTAGGATCAAAGGTCTTTTCATAGGTTGTAATGTAGGCACATTGGTTGGGTAGGATAATATATGGCTAAGTGACTCAAGTATACTCTAGTACCCCCGTTTATCTTTTTGAAACATATGGACTTTGTCCATTTTCCTCTTCTTTTCAACATGCTAAATCGACGTTATGCCTCATAAGATACTATACTTTGATTAAAGACCCTTTTATGCTCAAAACACATAGTGAACTTATCATTGCTTTTCTTTTATTTTCTAGAGCTTATAGGGTTTATCATTCACAACAAAGTATTATTCTTCTACGGATGTATTTCTCTTGCACAAATTTTCTCGTCATAACTACATCACAGTCCCTTTTGATTCCATATCCATCCTCACCTCCTATCATCCGGTTAATCGAAAGAATAAGTCTAATAAAGGTTGAAAGGCGACAAATGGTATATATCATCGGGTTAGTGTTTGGGTAAAATGTGTGGTTAACAAAGATGGCCTTTATCCTTTCCAAATTCGAGACACATATTGCGGTCTGAAACGGAAAACGGCAAGTTCTAGAAAATAATCACATGCATGATATCACACATTATTAAAAGCGCATCAAGATATTTATCAATTTGAAGCTCGAGTCTCGGGTTAAGCAAATGGTGAAAACAACAGTTTAAGCAATCTCAAGTCGATTTATCGTCATTTTTTAACATATCATGTGCACTATCATTAAATTTCACAAAAAAATTCTATAGTCATTGGCCACATGGATTAACACACTTCACTTAACTCGTTGATCGTGAGGACCTGACACGAAAAGAAAAGCGAAACACGACAAAAGCAACACAAGCGAAAAACAAAACAAAACACAAAAAACAAAACAAAAAGCGTTGGGTTACCTCCCAACAAGTGCTTAATTGCGTCTTTAGCTAGACCATCACTAACCTTTCTCAATCCGGCGTTTTGGTGGCAACATAAATCTTTCCCAATTTGTGGATTCTCTATACTTAGTATTCACGGATGACCACCAATGACCATGGGTAGCCCCCAAACGAGCGATACACTCGGGTTCCGTGCAGGTCCGCTTCTTCTTGCGAACTTCCTCGATTGGTGAGTACCCTCTAAGCCTTGTGACGTCTGGCGGCCAGTCGTGATCGAGTAACAATCTTCGGACTTTTTCCAGCGTCGTGTTGCTTGATGGCGTCATATGGAAATCTTGAGCTCCTCATTGTTAACATGAACGTGAGATTACGCCTTCACGCACATCAGTCAAAACACGACGGTTGCTAGAAAAGATGCGCCGGATTAGTGCTTGTTGTTTGAATTAGGAATATCTAAAATCATAAAATCGGCGGAAAAACAAAGTCCGAATTCTTACCAACATCTTCGCGATACCTTTAGGATATGTGGTGACACATCGACCATCATCGATGAGATCTTAAGTAAACTTCATCTTTCTAGGAGCGGCGGTTGAATACGTTGAAAGGCATCGATTGATGCTCATCCCCAAGTCGCTAACACGTTTGGAAAAGTAATCTCGCGATCTACGCATTCTAACGTAAAGCTATGGGATCATACATTTTAGAGGAGCTTCCTACGCAAGGCACTGTGCGTTCTTGGGATAGGGTAATTTTTCAAATTTCCCAATTTCTTCTTCTTACAATGCGCGTCTTTAAAAATTTCATGTATCCGGCATGTTTCAGTGACTAAAGAGGCAAATTGATCTCAACTTTTAAAAATCTCTTTGAAGCGAGCAAACTCCCGTCATATTTTGAATTGACTAGTCGACTGGAAATGGGACGGAGGAGGAGTGTGCGTCTTGAGTGGATTGGAGGATCTTCGCGGTTGACCTTGCGGCGGCGTTGTATGCGGTCGCGGCGTCGTTGGGCGTTGGAATCATTCTTGGCGTGCGAGCTTGCGGGCGTGAGTTCGCACGCTGATTTCTCGGCGGTATGCTGCACGATTGCTCGCGGATAGGCTCACGGGCGCATGCTCGGTCGTGAGCTTGTGGGAATACTGCGGACTCGCCAGCGATTGGGCTCGCGTGATGCGTGAGCTCGATCGCAGTTTCTACTCAGGTTACTTTCGGCCTCTTCTTCCTGGTAGGGCTTGGGTAAGCTTGTCCACTCCCTCATCGGATGGCGAAGCACTAATTTTCGGGTTCACCTCCGTATTACTAGAAATTGGCCCGTCTTTTGTAGTGCGTTCAATTATGCGGCTACTTGACAATCGATTTTCCAACATCTTTACGTGTTTCCCCATAGCCATCACGATCGACTCCGGATGAGTTATTTTACGCTGCTCGATGCGCTTATAAATGTACTTTGTTAGTATATATCTGTTGCACCATATCTTCTAAACTTGGCTTCTTGGCTCTTGGATAGTACCATTACGTACGTGAAACTGCGGAGATTCTTGAAAATTATTCGGGTTGGCATCTGAGCGAGGTTGGATGATTTCTATTGTTTGGAGTGTATGCGGATCTCTCACAGCGGTTCCTTTGATTTATAAAGTGTCGTCCTCGTCTCAATCGGCTCTTCAAGCAGTGAATTACTTCATCGGCTCGTCGTATCTCGAATCGACTCGGCAATTGCTCCTTTAACTCCTTGGCGTTTTCTCCGTTGGCCATTGATATTTGTTGGCGACCATCTCCTCTAAATCTGACTGCGCTCGTCTACTCGTCGATTCAATAAACGACCCCTGCAAGCCCGCATCCACAATGCTCGTCGTAAAATGTCGATTGGCTTTGTAGAAGCTGCGTGATTTGTTGCTCCTTGGAGATTCCATCTTGTGGACATCGCCTCAATAGACCTCTGAATCTCTCATGCCTCGAATAGTGATTACGTCGTGGTTTTAGCAAAAATGGGAGATTCGGCGATGATCTTTTAACGCTTCGCCCGCGGTGAAAATATTTGAGAGAAACCTCATAAAGTTTCCCAAGTGTCGATGCGATTCGGTCCAAACTCTTGAACCAATCTTTCGCATGGGTGCGCAATGAGAAAGCAGACATGCTTATCCGGATCGTGTCTTATGGCACCCATTTTGTTTGATGGTGTCACAAATATCGATAAAGGTCTCGAGATGTGCATTCGGTCTTGATGACTCCTCCCAAGCTCTCCTTGGACCATCTTGATCGAGGCCGGCTTCAACTCAAAATTATTTGCATCCACGTGCGGGCCCATCCCCTCCTTGGGCCATTCGGTGGGAGGTCGGTACATAAAATTCAGCAGTCGGCGTCTGCAGGGGTGAGACGAGGTCCCATATTAAGCCATCTGCTGCATCTCTGAAATCGGCTAACATCGTGCGACTTGCTCGGGAGGAATGCCCGATTACGTGGATTAGGCGCCATTGCAGCCCGTCTCTTCTCGTCCTCTTCTCCTTTGAGTTTCGATCTCGGGATCTAATAATATTTGGAGGTCCTTGAGATCTTATGCGCATAAACTACGAGAAAAGAGAATTCGGCTCTTGCAAAAATAAATAAATAATAATAATATAACTTGAATTAATAAATCGAATCGTTAAATTATTTCTATGCAATCTTAACAATCCCGACAACGGCGTAAAATTTGATCGCTCACTTTTCTAACGCAAGCGTGCAGTATATAGGTAAGTCAGTATCGTATCCACGGGGATTGTATCGCGAAAACATAAAGCTAGCTGGCGATAATTCATCATTATTGAACCACGAAATTGGGTGAGAGGTTTAAGGGCTTGAATTTTAATCAAAGCAAATGTAACCATGCGAAATATAAAATAAAGCAATAAAATCACGGATGATAAAGCAGATAAGAAAGAGTAACCACAGGGATGCATAAATCCTACCCACATGTATGTTTATCACATTTCTTATTAGTGATTTTAATCCGAGACAAGATGGAAGATCACATATATAACCAACAACTTGATTCGACAATTGCGACGATGAATTACGAGTTTTCCCTACCATTCTGGGTGAAAACAAGTAACTCCAAAAGGATCACTAAGAATATGCTTCCTACGGATGTTCCTATCTCGGCTCGACTCGAGAAGCATTAGTATCATGCGTTCGAGATCGATTGACAATTAATACGATTACGTCGTTAAGCGGCAACTAGATATGCATCAAGATTGATCGAAATTAATACATATAAATAAGCACCAAGAATCATGAATCGATACACGGAAGGTAAATAGCGATAACGAGAATCACAACATATAGGATCGAATCATGCGAACCACAAGTTAGAGCGGAAAATTACCTAGGCGTAATAAGCGGAATAAAATACGAATAAATCATAAAAGCGGAAATTAAATGCATAAAACCAGGATAATAGCGTTGGATGAACAAGGTTGGTCTTGAATCAATCCGGCGAAAAGCGAAAACAACGGAAAATGATCGGACAAAGCGTTCGAATCGATAACAACGAAGAACTAAACTAGAACAATGGAAAATGAATGCTAGAATGTAAACTAAAGCTAAACAAAGAATGGCGAGGAAAAACTGAAATAAAACTATGCAGGCGATATGCGGGTCGAGGAGGCGCGAGGAGGCTTGCTGTTATAGATAAGGGTGGAAACCCTAATTTGTGCGTCTACCGCTCGTCTCGCGACCCGCTCCTCATGATCGCTAGCTCGACCGTGAGGCATCTCCAGGCGCTCTCTTCGCTCGCGACCGCCTCTTCTTTCATCGCGGTGATCGCTCCTTTTTCACTGCGTAAAAGTGTAATGATAGGGTAGCGAGTATCGTATCCTGAAGATTGTATCACGAAACATAGAAGCTAGCTCAACAATTATTCATCATTATTGAAGCACGGATAAAGGGTGAGAGGTTTTAGGGCTTGAATTTAATCCAAGCAAAGGTAACCAAGCAGAATATAAATAAAGCGATAAAAACGAAAGATAATTATGAAGGAAGACTAACCACAGGGATGCATAATCTATCCACAGCGATGTTTATCACCTTATTACTAACGTTTTAATCCGGACAAGGCGGAAGATCACATATATAACCAACAACGATTCACGATAATTGCGGCGATTGATTACTAATTTTCCTATGCGATTCGTCTACAGAGGAAAATAAGCAACTCGAATGGATCACTAAGACTATCTTCCTCGAATGTCCTATCTCGATTCACGACTCGAGGCTTATTAGGTATCATGCATTCAAGATCGATTGACAATTAAAGCATTCACGTAATTAGCGGCAACTATGATATGCATCAAATTGATTGAAATCAATACATATAAATAAGCACCGAGAATCATGAATCGATGCACGGAAGGTAAATATGATAGCGAGGAATCACAACATATAGGATCGGATCATGCAAACCCACAGGATTAGAATAGAAAACTAGCCGGACATAATAAGCGAAGCGAAATGCTGAATTAACCATAAAAGCGAAATTAAATATATAAAACCGTGAGGAAGCGTCGGATGAACAAAGGTTGGTCTTGAATCGATCGATCGAACAAATGGAAAACAAAGGAAAGCGATCGGAGAAAGCGTTCCGATCGATAGCAACGATAAACTAAACTAGAATAGCGTAAAACAATACTAGAATTTAACTAAAGAGATTAAAGACTAAAAGCTATAAAAGCGAGGAAAAGCGAATTAAAAGCGGTGCAGGCGTCTTTGGGGTCTCTTGGGCGCGGTGTTGCCATATATAGGCACCCCAAACCTAATTTTCTCTTACGCGCGCCGTCTCGCGACCACCTTAGCGGTCGCTAGGTGTGGTCGCGGTAATCCTCGTGGCCTTCTCGCCCATGATCGCCTCTTGCGCTCGCCCGGTACCTCGCGACTGACTAGCGGTCGCTAGCCATACTCAGTGGTCGCGAAATCGTCGATGGCTTTCTCGTGTTGGGCTTCGCTCATGAGCACGATTTGTGATCGCGGTATGTTCGGTTCTCGTGGCGTGTTTCCTGGGCCCGACCTGGCGACCGCGCTAATGCAGTTAACTAGAAACACGCTTGATTGTGTGTTTTGGCTGGTGCGTCGTTCCTTGCTTGATTTTCAACATATAGACCTACAACACCAAAAGAACACCCAAGCGATATCTTCTAAAAATAGATAAAACATTAGGAATCGATGCGTGGCAGCACATTAAGCAGGCTAAACTCATCTTCAAATATCAACTATAAGCGTGTAAAATGCGCGTTTATCAAACCCCAAACTTAAAGCATTGTTTGTCCTCAAACAAAAGCGAGCAGAAAGACAAGCGAAGATCATGAGCATAGCAAAGAGGATAACCATTCTAGGCCTCGAAACATATCAGCGCTCAAAAACATTAGTGCACATGGCGGCGTTAGTCCACTCAACACAAACAATAATTTCGGCAAAAACTCATTTATTTCAACCCTCACAAAGGCATGTGTGTAAAATATATAGGATACCTCAAACTCATAAAAGAAATTAAGGGCGTGTATACACTCAAAGATCGATGCAATGCAACATCTTACCATAGGCTTTCCGTTTCTCTAACATCTCCACAGCGTCATTGTGTTCAAATAAGGATCAAAAGGTCTTTTCATAGGTTATAATGTAGGCACATTGGTTGGGTAGGATAATATATGGCTAAGTGACTCAAAATATTCAAGCACCCCGTTTATACTTTTACGACACATATGGACTTTGTCCATTTTCTCTTCTTTCCCAGCGTGCTAAATCGGCGTTTTATGCCTCATGAGTACCTATACTTTGATTAAAGACCCTTTATGCTCAACACTCATGGTGAACTTATCATTTTCTTTTTCTTTTCTTTTCTTTTCTAGAGCTTATAGGGTTTAATATTCACGAACAAGGTACTATTCTTCACCACGGATGTATTTTCTAAAATAAACTTTTCTCGTCATAACTACATCAAAATTTCAACCTTTTGATTCCCATATCCATCCTCGCTCCTATCATCGGTTAATCGAAAGAAAAGTCTAATAAAGGCTCAAAGAAGGCGACAAATGGTATATATCATCGGGTTAGTGTTTGGGTGAATATGTGGTTAACAAAGATGGCCTTTATCCTTTCCAAATTGAAACACATATTGCGGTCTCGACACGAAACACGGCAAGTTCTAGAAGATAATCACATGTATGATATCACACAATTGAAAAGCGTATCAAGATGTTTATCACGATTGAAGCTCAAGTCTCGCAGGTTAAGCAAAATGGTGAAAAACAACAAGTCTAAGCCGTCTCCGTCATTCATGCGTCATTTTCTAACATATCATGTGCACTATCATTAAAAGCAGGAAAAAATTTCTATCGTCATTGGCCACATGGATTAACACACTTCACTTAACTCGTTGATCGGCGGACCAGCGAAAGCGAAAAGCGAAACACGATAAAGAACAACACAAGCGAAAAACAAAACACAAAACACGAAAACAAAAGAAAGCGTTGGGTTCACCTCCCAACAAGTGCTTTGTTGCGTCTTTAGCTAGAACCATCACTAACCTCGTCAATCTGGCGTTTTGGTAGCAATACACATCTTTCCCGACTTGTGGAACCTCCTAAACTTCGCATTTACGGATGACCACCCGACTATGGAAGTGGTCCACTAAACTTGAATGAAACACTTTCGGAGTTCCATGCAAGGTCCACTTCTTCCTTCTCATGACTTCCTCGGTGGTTGAGTACCCTCTAAGCGAGGCGTGGCGGCGGCAGCGTCATGATCGCGCAACAATCTTCCGACTTTCCAGCGTCGTGTTGCTTGATGGCGTCGTATATGGAAATTTTAGCTCCTCGCCGTTAACACGAAGCGTGAGGTTTCCTTCTGCACATCAATCAGCATACGACCAGTTGCTGAAAAGGTCTACCAAGGATTAGTGGTTGTTGTTTGAATTAGAATATCTAAAATAACAAAATCGGCGGGAAAAACAAAATCCCGAATTCTTACCAACACGTCTTGACGATACCTTTTGGATATGTGGTGATCGGTCGGCCATCATCGATGAGATCTTCGTCGGCTTCATCTTTCCAAGGTGTAGCCGGTTGAAAGCGTTGATGGCATCAGTTGATGCTACTTCAATCGCACAAAACATTTGGGAAAATCGCTCGGCGATCTCGCACTCTAGTGAAACCGCCGGGATCATACGCCCGAGAGGAGCTTCCTTTGCAAAGCGGCCTTTGCACTCTTGGATAGGAAATTTTCTCAAATTTCCCGAGTTTTCTTACTTGCAGCGTCTTTTAAGAACTTCATGTGGCATGTTTCGTGCTTCAAAGAGAGGCAAATTTATCTCAACTTCGAAAAACCTCTTTGAAGCGAGCAAACTCCTCGTCATATTTCGACTTGACAAGTCGACTCGGAAATGGGACGGAGGAATATGCGTGCGAGTTAGCCTCAGGGGTGCCTCGCGGTCGACCTCGCGACCGTGGGGTTGTCGCAGTCTGCTTGTCTTGTTGATCTCCTTGTTCGCGTCTGACTTGCGGGCGTTAGGTCGCTTCATGAAACCGTCAGTCTTTCGCATGCTTGGATGGCTCGCGGTCGGGTCTTGTGACGCCTTTCGATCAGCGGGTGTCGTGGACAAAACTCGGGATGGCTCGCGATCGCGATGACTCGGTCGCAGTTTACGTAATCGGTGTCTTTCTTGCTCTTCTTCTCGGTAGGGCTTGGGTAGGCTCGTCCTCTCCCAAATGCGAATGGCGGCATTGACTCTTGGGTTCACCTCCGTGTTACTCGGAAGTGGCCCGTCTTTTGTGTGCGTTCACTTATCACGGCAATTTGACCGATTTGAGCTTCCAACATCTTTATGTGTTTCCCCATAGCCGTCTGATCGACTCCAGTGATTTATCTTACGCGGTGTTCTTTGATGAGCAATTACGATTCGTTGCCAATTGTTGGTTGCTTACAAGCTGCTGCGCATCATGTCTTGAGACTTGGCTTCCTCGGCTCTTGAATCGAATTACAGTATTGAAGCCTCACGAAGATTTGGAAATTTGAATGACTCCTCGATTGATGTGGCTCGCGTTCTGTTTTCAATCGACTCTTCAAAAGTGAACTTCTTCATGAGGTCGTCATATTTGAATCCTCTCAACGGCGGTGCTTTGAGCGATGGCGTTCTCTCCGTTGGCCATTGATAGGCATGTTGGCAGCCATCTCTTCTAAAATCTGCTCGCCTCGTCTACTGGTCGGTTCAATAGGCATCCCGCCGTAGCATCTACCATGCTTTCATAAATGCGCCATATCGGTCCACCAGTAGAAGCTGTGTGATTTCTTTGCTCCTTGGAGAACCCATGTTGTGGACATCGTCTCAATAGACCTCTGAATCTCTCCATACCTCGAATAATGATTCGTCGTGGTTTTGGCAAAAATGAGAGATTTCGCGATAATCTTCTGCGCTTCGCGGTGGAAAGTATTTTGATAAAACTTCTGTGAGTTTCCCCAAGTGTCGATGCCAGCTCGGTCAAACTCTTGAACAATCTTCCTTTGGCTGCTGGCGAAACCGAACATCTTGTCCGGATCGTGTCTTGTGGCACCCATTCTGTTTGATGGTGTCACAAATATCGAAAAAATCTCGAGATGTGCATTCGGGTCTTCGTGACTCCTCCCCAAACCCCTCTCCTTGGACCATCTTGATCGGGGCGGTTTGAGTTTGAAATTATTTGCATCTCGTGCGGGCCCCTGACCGCCTCCTTGGGCTGTTCGGTGGGATGTCGATACATGTGGTTTAGAGGTCTATCCTCTGGGCGAGGACAATGATTCCCGTATTCGCCATCGGCCGGCTGCATCTCTGCAAAGTCGGCTAGCATCGTGCAACTTGCTGCGGAGAATGCCCCGATTAGCGGATCGGCTGCCATTGCGGCTCGTCTCTTCTCTCGTCCTCTTCTCCTTTGAGGCTTTCGATCTCGGGATCTAATAATATTTCGGGAGGTCCACGAGATCTTATGCGCATAAACTACGAGAGAAGAAAAATTAGCGACAAAAATAAATAAAAATATAATATAATATATATAACTTGAATTAATAAATCCAAATCGTCAAATTATTCCTATGCAATCTTAACAATCCCGACAGCAGGCGAAAATTTGATAGCTCCTTTTCACACGTAAAAGTGTAATGATAGGGTAATGATATCGTATCCACTGATTGTATCGAAAACATAGAAGCTAGCTCAACAATTATTCATCATTATTCAAGCACGGATAAAGGGTGAGAGGTTTTAGGGCTTGAATTTAATCAAAGCAAAGGTAACCAAGCAAGAATATAAATAAAGCGATAAAAACACGAAGATAATTATGAAGGAAGGCTAACCCAGGGATGCACCAATCCTATCCACAGCGATGTTTATCCACCTTGTACTAACCGTTTAATCCGGACAAGGCGGAAGATCACATATATAACCAACAACTTGATTCACGACAATTCGGCGATTGATTACTAATTTTCCCTAATACGATTCGTCTCTGGGAAAATAAGCAACTCGAATGGATCACTAAGACTATGCTTCTCTGAATGTCTATCTCGATTACGACTCAAGGCTTATTCGTATCATGCATTGAATCGATTGACAATTAAAGCGAGTTACGTAATTAGCGGCAACTATGATATCATCAAAATTGATTAGAAATCAATACATATAAATAAGCACCAGAATCATGAATCAATACGGAAGGTAAATAACAATAGCGGGAATCACAACATATAGGATCGGATCATGCAAACCCTAGGATTAGAATAGAAAACTAGCCGGACATAATAAGCGAAGCTAAAAATGAATTAACCATAAAAGCGAAATTAAATATATAAAACCCGTGGGAAGCGTCGGATGAACAAAGGTTGGTCTTGAATCCGATCCCAATCGAACAAATGGAAAACAAAGGAAAGCGATCGGAGAAAGCGTTCCGATCGATGTAACGATAAACTAAACTAGAATAACGTAAAAACAATACTAGAATTTAACTAAAAGAAGATTAAAGACTAAAAGCTATAAAAGCGAGGCGAATTAAAAGCAGTGCAGGCGTCTTTGGGGTCTCTTGGGGCGCGAGGGTGTTGCCGTATATATAGCACCCCAAACCTAATTTTCTCTTACGCGCGTCTCGCGACCACCCTTAGCGGTCGCTAGGTGTGGTCGCGGTAATCCTCATGCAGCCTTCTCGCCATGATCGCCTCTGCGCTCGCTTGGTGCCTCGCGACGACTAGCGGTCGCTAGCCATACTCAGTGGTCGCGAAATCGTCCGATGGCTTTCTCGGCTGGGCTTCCGCTCATGAACACGATTTCATGATCAGCGGTATGTTGGGTTCTCGTGCCGTGTTTCTGGCGGCGGCTAGCGACCGCTAGTCAGTCGCTAGAAACACGCCGGATTGTGTGTTTTGGCTCGTGCGTCGTTCCTTGCTTCGATTTTCAACATATAGACCTACACAACACCAAAAGAACACCCAAGCGATGTCTTCTAAAAATAGATAAAACATTAGGAATCGATCGTGGCGCATTAAGCGAGCTAAACTCATCTTCAAATATCAACTATAAGCGTGTAAAATCGCGTTTATCACGAGGAGTTTCCTCGCGGCTGGCTGCGGTCGCTAGCTATGGCCGTGAGAAATAGCACTGATGACTTCTCGTTTGGGGCTTGCTTTCGCGTGCGCGGTCGCGGTCGCGTCGATCTTGGCGCTTGGCTTGCTAGCGGCCAGCCTAGCATTGCTAGGTGGTCGCTAAGCTGAAGCGGATGTGTATTTTAGCTCGTGCTTAGTTCCTTGCTTGATTTTTAACATATGACCTACCTGCAACCAAAGAACACCCAGAGCGATGTCTTCTAGAAATAGATAAAAACATTAAGAACCGATACATAAGCATTAAATGATCTAAACTCATCTTTAAATATCAACAATAAGCGTGTAAAATGCGCGTTTATCGTACCCTCAAATCTATCCTTTACGTGTAAAAAGTGCGAGGACACCTATCGAACTATCAACCCGTAATGCCGCATGCGAGGACACCTCGGTACATGCAAGCTACATGCGGCGTTATGATCTAGATGGACCGGTATTGGCAAAGGCAGCTGCTAGGACTACTCCGACTCGCCCACAACGATCGTACTATTTGGGGTGCGGGACACGACACTATAATCAATTATTACTTGCAACCTCCCTTACCGCTATGTTATTTGCAACTAACACACGAGTTTGGTTAAGTTATATATTGCTCGGGACCTAGTGCTTGGGAACACTGCACTCGCGTGCGGATCGTAATGCCTACTTAGACCTCTCGAGTTATATTAATCATGCTTCATTAGTCATGCCCAAACGAATAAAGACTTAGCCGGACATAAAATAAACAAACATCTGACAGGTTAATTGAAACCATCATGAAGCGAAACAACTTACTATTACTTGAATGGAATAAGCGGCGAGCCCAAAGTGCATGCATAAAACATATCAAAACAAATATAAAGTTTTTGCCCGAAGGAACTTAATGTATGTGGTGGTGGTAATGCTAAATGATGATTCTAAGATGTGAAGATCACGAGAGTCGGAGGCTACTTATGATCTATGATACACACAAATCGTATTCATCCTATATTTATAGGCTAGAGATCGTCGATGGTTATGGCCCATGGGCTGGATAATCTCTTAGGGTTTCCTTGTTGATCGACATTGTTTCCTTGCCAGACCAGTTTGAGGTGATCTCCTCCAGTTTATGGGATTTGCTTTGGCGCGCATCCTTTCCGGTTGGCGAGATTCGTCCGATCCTGCGTATATTGCCATCCCTCTCTGTCTTCTCTTGCCCAACGTCTCTTCTTCTTCATTTCTTGCCCGGTCTCTCTTCTGCTCTCTTCTTCCTTGCGCTTGCCCGTCATTACACTCCGTATTATCCATTTCGCCTCTGCCTTGCCCTGCAGGACCGATGTGTCCTCCCGGACACAAAACTGACAACAAGAAAGACACAAAGACTCGATCTAGACCTAGACAAGACCACGGAAAAAGAGCATAAAACTTGGGCTCGTCTGCGCACACTTTAAACATGCTTGTCCTCAAGCATGCCGCGTAATTGCCCAAGACAACGGAAGAAAAAAAAAAGACACAAGAAAAAAAACACAAAGGTTAGCACATCTCCACGGCCGAGTTATCTCGACCAATATAAGCTCATTGGAACAAGTCGGTGATTCAAGAGAACTCAATTCAAACAACGGCCATCAAACAAGTCAAAATACAAATTTGAGCATATTGGGCATTTTCCTCACCAACAATCTGCACTCTTGTGTATAAGCTAGTGTATCGCTTTCGGGACAATCATCATTTCGACTATACCATAGAAAGCTTGCGTGCCCTCTACCATCTCCACCGTTTAGACAAAGTTTTAAACATTCATCCTTAGGTCTTTTATTTGGTACTGTAATGGGGCTTAAGACATGGGTGGGAGATTTTTGGAGCAGGCTAGGATCATCATGGACTTAGGATTGAGGAAGTTGTTTTGACCTCCATGGATTTCCTTTAAATCTTCTTCTCACGGGCTTGGCACAAACATCTTAGGACCGTCAATATATATTCTTTTATTTTAAGTCCTTCATTTTCTTTCAATTACGGGTACCTTCTTTATATTGGGCATTTTGCCAATTTCTTTGAAATTTGGGTAACCCTTTGTTTCTTGCCCATTCTGAGGCTATTGTTCTTCCCTTTTATTCGCCTTTCTCTTCTATTAGCTCAGTCCAATTGACCGGGTGAGGCTTCTTTTTCAGGCTAATTTAAGTGAGTGAGCAGAAATTATTAAGCTCAGGGGGGTGAAGGAGGGATTAACAATAGGTAGGACATTTTTTGACTCGATTGGGGCATTTGAAGAAAAATGCCTAAGTCATCTAAATGTTTTAGCTAAGTCGATGAGGCCTCAACATAAGAGTGCATGAAGTTCTAGCAAAAGCCTAGTGAAGATGTCGATTATCACACAAGAAAGGAAGCGTGTTGATCGAGATCTGACAGTTTAAGCTCAAAACTCACCATGTGTGCTCAAATTCAATTCGCCGTCCTTATTTACATACGGTCATGCTCAAAGCAGTGAACCTAAAACCACTAACATTATTCACAATAAGAAGATGGGCCGATCAATCCCACCAATTTAAATATGTGACCGGCACACAAAAGCGAGAACCCTCCCCACTCGCACACTGCGTTGAGCAAGTGGGTAAACAAGGAGGAACACAAACAAAAAACAACAAAGCGAAATGAGCAAGGTGGCGGTCCCCACTCACACACTTTGCCTTGGGCAAAGTGGGTCGATGAGACAGACTCTCTTAACTCGAACAAAAGCAGCAGGCGCTGGCCCTCCACTCGCGCACTTTGCCTGCAGGCAAAGTGGGTGAAAAAAGTTGACCATAACAACAAACAAAACAAAAACAAAGAAAACAAAAACAAAAACAAAAACAAAAGGGAGGACAACAAGGTCGAGGCTGAATACACGAATCAGGTGGGCAAAGTAGGCAAGCAAGGCATCATGGTCGACTTTCATTGTTCCTCCATCTGTTCAAAGGGCTTTAATATCCTCGTCCTCCTCACTGGCTATCTAAGAATCTCTTCACGGTCGTTGGGATGTCCTTCTCCTTGATCGCTTTGGCCTTCTTCTTGGGCTTTGGCGTCACTCTCTCGGTGGTTCTTCTGTATTTCCGTTGTGGGTGCGGGCACCGTCTCCTCGATTATCTTCTCAAGTCTTGAATTTCTTGGAGAGGGCTCTTGGGCATCTCGGGAATGGCGGGGAGTTTGGAGAGGGTCGCCATCTTCGTTCGAGCTTGGTGGTTTCTTTAGCTCGGAGGAATTGAAATTTTGTGGTGTTTTGGCTCGGGTTTTATGGGTGCTCATTTTGGAAAGCGGAAGAGGATTTCTTCTTTAAGGGTCGGGTGAGAGAGAGAGATTCTGAGTTGAGGCGGCGTGGGGGTTAATGATGGGTGGCGGATATGGGGGCGTTCGTCCTTTCTTGACAACCGCGCAGCTTGTTCAGAACTTACCCTTGCTTACGGAGAAAGTATAGCGTCTCGACTTGCCTCTTGATCATGATCACAACTATTCTGTAGATTTACCAACACAACACAACACGCAAAGCGGGGCAAAGCCAATAAAAAAAAAAAAACAACTAAGCAAATAAAATACCGAGTTGCCTCACAGTGACGCCTAGGTTATCGTCGTGGCTCGACCGGACCTCTTCATTACTATTCCTCGTCGAGGGTTTGCACGATGCGATTCCTGGATCTATCTCGTGATGCCCATAGTAAGCCTTGAGCCTGTCCATTGACCTTGAAGGTCTTCCTTGTCTTGGTCTCGACCTCGATGACTCCATTCGGAAATTGAATTTTGACTTCATATGGTCCGCACCATTTGCTTCTTAACTTGCCCGATATCAATTTAAATCGAGGCGGTATAAAAGCACCAATTGCCCTTGTCGAATGCCTTGGCTTTGATAAGATGGTCGTGTGCCTTCTTTAATCTTTCTTTATGCGAGCGGCATTGTCATAGGCCTCTAGCCTTATCTCCTCTAGCTCTTGAAGTTGAAGTTTTCTAGCTTGGCCATCACGGTCCCAATCGAAGTTGAGCTTGTTCTTGCCCAAAATGCCTTATGCTCTAGTTCTCTTGGTAAGTGACACATCTTGCCAAACACAATTGATGCGGTGATATACCCGAGGGGTCTTGTATCTGATTCTGTATGCCCATGCGGCGTCGTTAAGGCGAGTGCTCCGATCTTTACCCGTAAGCCCTCCTTCCTCAATATGGTCTTAATGATTCTTTTGGACAACCCGCTTGCCCATTGGCCTATGGATGGTAGCGGTGGTTACCGATGGGTTACACCGTACTTCTCGAATAATTTTGCAATAGTGGTATTGCGAAATGGGTTCATGATCGTGATGATTGCCACAGGCACACGAAACATTGAATATATTAGCCTTGAGAAAAGCTGAAACCACTCTTGAGTCATTGGTGGCACTTGCCTTGGCCTCAACCCATTTGAAACATAGTCCACTGCAAGCAAGATTCTGCGTTGCCCTAGAGCTTGGTAATGGTCCCATAAAGTCCATCCCATACATCAAAGATTTGACGGGGAGGATAGGTATCATGGGCATCTCATTTCTCCTTGTGATATTTCCTTCATGTTTACACTCCTTACATTGCTTACATAGCTCATAAGCATCATTTAATATCGTGGGCGGAAGAATCCATTGTCTAACACCTTATATTTGTTCTCTTGTGCCCAAAGTGACCTCCACATTCTTTGGAATGGCGATGATCTAGGATGTCTTTGATCTCATTTTGGGCACACTGCAGTCGCAGAACTTGGTCGACACTTCCTCCATAAGTAGGGATCATCCCGTATGTAGTGACGATGCGCTTGATCTTGTTTCTTTGATATGTAGTGAGCCCAATAGGAGTTCTCCGGTGGTTTTGTAATTCACCGTCTACATACCATGGTTCAAAATCTGTCGTGCCACAGATGAAGTATAGATGTTCTTGGGGAAGGTTTCCACAATGGGCACGGAGGTCTTCTCCCGTTATCCTACTTAAATGGTCGGCCACAAGGTTTGTGCTCCACTCTTGTCTTTGATTTCTACATCGAACTCTTGGAGAAGCAAGATCCATCGATTAGTCGTGGCTTTGACTCCTTCTTGGCCATCGGTATCTCAGGCGGTGTGATCGGTGTGAGCGATTTTCTTGGCCCGTTAGGTATGATCAAAAATTTTCAAAAGCGAAGGCGACCGAAACTCTTTCTCGGTTTCTTTGTAGTTGCATTGGGCGGCGTTGAGAGTTCTCGAGGCATAGTATATAGCATGACTTTCCTTTCCTCTTCGTTGTCCCAAGGCGGCTCCCCAGCGTACCAGCTTGCATCGCACATAACGAAGCGGCATGCCCCAATCGGGGGCTGGATGATCGATCTTTGAGATTAAGTTGTTCTTGAGTGTTAAAAGCCATCTTACACTCTTCATTAAATTCCATGGTACATCATTACGGAGTAGTCGTGTCATGGGCTGGGCGATCTTCGCGAAGTCCTTCACAAATCTTCTGTAGAATCCAGCGTGCCCGGGGAAACCTCGCACTTGCTTTACTGAAGCTGGATAGGGCAATTTGGCGATGATCTCTACTTTAGCTTTGTCTACTTCTATCCCTCTTTCAGATACCACGTGCCAAGAACAATCCCTTCTTGTACCATGAAATGACATTTCTCATAATTGAGGATCAAATTCTTTTCGACACATCTCTGTAGGACTCATCCAAATTAAGTCAACACTCCTCGAATGATTCCCGTAGGCGGTAAAGTCGTCCATAAAGATATCGATGCATTTCTCCAATAGGTGCGAGAAGATGCTCATCATACATCATTTGAAATGTCACGGGGCATTACACGAGCGAAAGGCATTCCTGCGTAGGAAAATGTCCGAATGGGCATGTGAAAGTGGTTTTATCACGATCGCCTTGGCGACCAGATCTGCATGTAGCCCAGTATTCGTTTAAAAAACAAAAGAATTTGTTCCCGCTAACCTTTCCAACGGCTCGTCAATGAAGGGTAATGGGAAGTGATCTTTTCAGATTCTTGTGTTGAGCTTTCGATAGTCGATACACATTCTCAACTTTGTTTGGAGCCTTGTTGGGATCAACTCTCCTTTCTTGTTTTCACTACAGAATGCACGACTTCTTGGGCACGGCGATGTCTTGGGTGACCCATTCTTGTCGTCGGGATATATGATGTCCAGTCGAGAAGCTTCAGATCTCGCTTCACGACTACCTCCTTCGCCATTGGGTTCAACTTCCTTTGTTGATCGCGTACGGTTTGGCTTCTTCTTCCATTAAAATATTGTGAGCATATGGATGGGCTGATGCCCTTGATGTCGACCAATGTCCATCCAATAGCTTCCTGTGTTGCCAATAACACTCTTCATAGCTTATCACGATTCGGACTAAGTTTAGCATTGATGATCACGGGCGAGGTTTCGTCCTTACTAGAAATATATACTTGAATGGTGAGGAAGGTTTTTAGCTCGAGTTTGGGAGCTCTCATAAGGGATGGAGCAGGCTTTTCTTCTTCCTTGACTTGGGCATGTTACGGTATATTGACCACTTGAGTCCTCGAGCACTTGCTCATAAATAAATCGGGGCCCTCGACGTTGTCAAGTAATTTGTTTCTTAAGTGGCGTCTTCCTCGCTTAAGTCCACTTTGAATGGCTGCATCGAGGTCTTGCAAACCTAGGGGTGAGAATCGGGTCGGTTTGGTTAACGAAGCCGAAAATCTCAGATTTAATAATCGAAACCGAACCGATCGGTGTTCGGTTACCGATAACGAATCGGTTAATAGGTCGGTTAGTTGGATTAACCGAATTGTAAAAAAATAAAAAATTTGAAAGTAACTACAACAATCGACTCGTCTCTCTAAACTCTACACTATCTCTCTCACACACCATTTCAGCACAATCACTCTCGCCATCTCTCTCTCCACAAACCCATCACCCTCTGTCTACACTCTGCATGCCATCTCCTCTGCACATTTCTTATCTATACATATTGATGGACTCAAACCATCCTCTCCACTCACCGCCATCTCCACCGCCATTGTTGCTACCATCATTCCTCCGCTCAGCCCTCGACCTTCACATCCTCATGCGCGGCTCCTCACACCTGACAACAAGAGTTAGATCTAGATCTGCATATCTCTACTCTCTCTACCGATCTAGACAAGATTGGTCACACCTTCTTCCCGTCAACTTTGTGCTTGCCGGGCGTGTTGCAACTTCTCTCCATTCTCTACGGATCTTGTGGAGGCGTTGATCTTGGGGAATAGGGAATGAAGGTTTTAATAACTCAACTACATTAATATTTAACAATTTATATATATATATATATATATATATATATATATATATATATATATATATATATATATTTTAATTTTCGGTTAATGGGTATAACCGTTCGGTTATCGGTTACCCGATAACCGAAAATAAATAAAAATTATACCGATAACCGACCGAAAGCCGAAAACATCGGTTATCGAATGCAGAATAACTCGGCGATTTTGGTTCGGTGTCGATTATACCAAACCGATGGCCGATTAAGCGAGCTATGCAAACCTATCTCGGCGGGATGTCTCCACCATGGGTTCAATGTGATCGATGAATTCCACGACTTCAATATCAATCGGATGCTCCATGGCCTTGAAGATGTTGAAGGTCACGTCTCGTCGTCGAATTCACGGGATAACTTGCCGTGTCGCAATCAATCACAGTTACGGTTATCTTCATGAATGGTCGGCCCAATAACATAGCGGGGATTTTTACCCATCGTGCCCATATCGAACATAGAAGTCCGTGGAAATATGAGTTCCTCCACTTTGACCAATCGTCTTTGATGATTCCTTCTATGCGGGCGTTGGAGCTGTCGATTAATTGGATAACCACTCGTGTTGGCTTGTGGTTCCCACTTTTAATTCGTTAAACATTAACAAGGGCATGGCGTTTATAGATGCCCCAAATCCGGCATAGCCCTTCGATCCTCGTATTGCCTATTACGCAGGAATAAAAATATCCACGGATCTCCATACTTCTCGGGTAATTTCCATTGCGGATGCGGATACATTTCTCCCACTTGGAATTTTGCATCATCTTTGTATTTCACCTTTCTCGTGCACAATTCTTTCATGAACTTTGCCACTTCGGCATCGTGCCAGAGGCGGTGATAAGCGGTATATTAATTTCCACCTACGAAATCGCGATACATCTCGCTCATTTCTTCCTCTCTGCGGTTCTTGTGTCTGCACCGGAAAGGAGGTAAAACCTTAGGATTAGGTTTGGCGTAGGTCGGCTCAATGATCACGTCTTCTTTACATTTTTCCTTGGGTGGCTCCTCATGATCATCATGCCGTCTTGATCGATGTGTTACTGTGAGATCTTCCACTTGTATGTTGCATCGTCTTTAGGCATGAAAACTCTCTCGGCGATTTCTTCCGCTTCTCAAGGTTCTGACGTTCGGTTGGGCTAGCTCGTTTACCTCTACTTGTGGAGGTAAATTTCCTTCTTCTTCTCAAGGCGCGTTACGGCGACCGTCAATTGGGAAACTTGGTTCCCAAGGCTTTGGAGGGCTCCCCTTGTCTCGACCTTGAATTTCTCGTTCTCTTGTTGAGCCTTCACATTCTCTCGTGCCATAGTATGCACAAGTTCGGCCAATGATGGCCCACCCCTGTGGTCACGCTGATTATTCCTGAATTGTTGTTGTTGTTGTCCTGCCCCTTGCTGGTTGTTAGACCACTTAAAATTTTCGTGGCTCCTCCATCCTGGGTTGTAGGTTGGGAGTTTGGATCATATCTCCTCTGTTCGTATTGCCCAGTACCATTCGACCCTTGCATTGACTTCTTCTTCTTCAAAAGGGTGGGGCATTGATCCGTGTGATGTGTCACTGCAGATTGATTGCAGCTGTAGCTTTCTTTTGCCACGGCCCGTGTTGGTTATGAACTTGTCGAACAGGTTACAAAGTTTATCGACTTGGTCTCCACGGTTGAAGAAGTAGCGTGACTTGCCTCGGAACTTCTCCTCCAGCCGTCTTTGTTTCTTGACCATCTCGCCCATGATCTAAAAGGCCTCCTTTGGGAACTTTATTCATTATCGATCCTCCACAAGCGCATTCACCCAAATTTTATCACTTGCCCTTAACCCGGTAATGAAATATTGGATTAGATCATGGTCTAGAATTTGGCGTTGAGGGCATTTAAACTGCATTGTTAAACCTTCCCGATAATCATAAAGGTTTCTCCGTGCCCGTTTGATCTTTGATTATCATTTTCCTCATGTTACGAATACGATTCGGCGGAAAGTACTTCTCAATGAACTTACGGTGCAATTGTACCCAAGTGGTCACACTTCACATGGGCAAGGTGTGAAACCATTCTCTTGCTCCATCATGCGAGAGAGGGAATGATACTAATTCACATACTCTCCAAAGTTTTCATTGGCGCGGATAGTTCACGCCATCTCGAAGTCTTGTAAATGTCTTTGTGGATCCTCCCGGGCATGTCAGCGAATTGGGGAGGATGCGGATGAAGAATGCTTCATCGCCGGTGGCCATTGATCGCGGGCAAAGTGATGCCCGTTAGCCTCGAGTTACGTTGTTGGGGAACACCATTTCCTCAATGTCCGCTCTACGGTTGTTCACCCATCGTATTGCCCTCGGCTTTTCTTACGGGTTAGCTGCCCTTGCGACATCGTGCCCTCCGTCGCTACTCTCCTCCGCCTTGCGTGCTTTTCGATCTCGGGATCGTATAAAATTTCTCCGTTCTCTCTGCGAGGTTGGGTCGTAGCATCTGATAAAGCAATATAATCACAAGAAATAGAGATTACTCTTGGAATGCGCAACTCCCGACATGCGCCAATTTTGACACGGCGTCGTTTAGCGTTCAAAATAAATTTATAACCTATTGCCCATCACGGTAGCCGGCGATAAGTATAGGGTCAATCTCACGAGGAGTTGGTGTAGCAATCTCGATGTCGCGATGTCACAAAAGGAATGAGTGGTGTAATTATTTTGATCACTATAGGTAGACTAAAGTAACACGAAACAAACTCAAAGGGTATATCAAATAATAAGGCGAGTGCGGCAGGCAACAACCGTGAAGGCGATTAACACTCGGTCATAGGTGCAAAGGTTTTCACTACATGACATGCATCAACCGGTTATAAGAGACATCGTCGTGACCCGCTTTGTCACGCGTCACGCCCACGCACGCACTCCTCCACATCTATCGCTACGTGTAAAGAAGTGTGAGGGACACCCTATGCAAACTATCTAACCCGTAATGCCCACATGCGAGGACACCTCAGTACATGCAAGCCTACAGGCAGCGTTATGATCTAGATGGACCCGGTATTGGCAAAGGCAGCTGCTAGGACTACTCCAACTCGCCCACACCAATCGTACTATTTGGGGTGCGGGACACCCGACACCTTAATCCAATCATTACTTGCAACCCTCCCTTACTGTTTGGTATGATTTTGTGATGATTCTTGGTATTGTTTTACGTGTCATTTCCTATGGTTTGTCCTATTTATGCCGTCGGTTCGATTATTATTTATCGATTTGGACTTACTTCGTTCGTTTCGGTGTTTTGTAGGAAAATGGTGAAAATAGGATGAATTGGATCTGCCAAAGATCAGATATAATTGAAGAGCATCTCGACAGGAGTTCATAGGCGCAAGCGGATCGCAAATTGGAGTTCGGACGAGAGAGAACGGATCATTTCTTCAAAGTCGCGCACGTGCACTCCACGCGTCCGCTCGCCCGCCGGCGCTGAACACTTCCAATGATTCTCATGAATAATGGAGAATGAATCAAGGATTTTGTCCTTCATAAGAAGTAAAGTACATTGTGATAGGAGTCTGTAGACGCAAACGGATCGCAATTCGGAGTTCGGACGAGTGAGAACCGAGCAAATCAGCGAAGTCGCGCACGCATGCACGAGCGCGTCCGGCGCTGCGAGCGCCCAAACGCGCGTTTCACTCGCCATTTCAACCCAAACCGGCGCTGGACCCTTCCCAGCACTCCAGCCGCGCACGCTGCACCTTCCACGGCGCTGGGCATGGCGGCGCCCATCAACGTCGTTCGTTTCAGCACCACACAGTGGCGCTCGGCGCCCGCATAGCGCTCGCCCATAGCGCTTCTTCACCCGGCGATGATGAGCGGCGCCGCTCAACTCGCTCTCGCCCTTCCGGTAGCGCCTCACCACACCAAGGCCAAGACATCTTTCTCGGCCGCTGATCTCGGCGTTCACTCCAATTTCCTGGCGCTCAACCATCCGTAGCTCACTTTCAAGTCAGAAGCTTTTCTGAGCCGGCGCTCAGCTTGAACCGGCGCTCATCCTCATTTATTATATATACGCGCGTTAGGTCAGATTTTTGGGGGGTTCTTCAGTTTTGATTTTTTTTGGTGGCTCCGCCGCGGCGCTCTCCAGCTTTTTCTCTGGATTTCTTCAGGCAACACATCACAGATACAATAGTTAGTTTTAATTCCTATTTTTAGTTTCATCTTTGAATGATTAATTTATCAGATTATGCTTTGGATTCAGTTGTTCTTTCGGATTAATTTTCAAAGTATTCTTGTGTGATGGTTTTATTGGATTCAATTCATAGTGACAGTGGATTGTCTTCATGTTGCTTTAATTTATATCGCTTTCGATTTACTCATGTTCTTTTCGATGGATTGATGATTATGATTTATTTGCAATTAGATTTAGATTAGGGATTGACAAACCCTATTAATAATATGATTGCATATGCTTTTATTTACTGCTTTGATTTATCGCTTTCATAGTTCAACTAGGGATTGACAACCCCTAGTTTAGATTTATCGCTTTATTAGTATAGCTCGGGATTGACAACCCCTAACTTAGGATGCTGTTTGATTCCTCGTATTTCAATTCTTGCATGTTCCAAACCCTCGTTGGTATTAGAGTGTTTAGGATTTTAATTGCTTTCTGTGCGCGACACGAACATTCGCCCTGTTAAGTTTTCCTTGAGAGACGACTCGTGTTAACTTATCACGCTACGATTACCTCGTACGATTGCGAGTAATTTGAGTGTGTTTACTCTGTTTTGTGTGCGTGATATATTGTTTTGTATGCTTAATGTTGTGCCCGTATGCTTATTTTGATTGTTTGGACTTGAGTTTGTGTCTATCACGAATAAGTTAGGATCTTGATTTGTGCTGTTGAACTACGTGGTATTGATCAAATTGATTTTGAATTTCGAAACTTTTGGTGATATATGATTTGAGTATAATGTGAATTTGTGAGGCTGTGATTGATAGAAATTGAATAGGGAAATTGATGTGATTTGTCCGGCTAATGTTAGGGGAGTGTTAACATTGTGGTTGCCTATATACTTGTTTCATTTATATATAAAAAAAATGTAAAAAGAAGAAAAAAATGAGGAGAATGAAGCTCCGATATCTTGTTGAGATTGTTGAAATGGAGGATGTGATTATGTCCTCTTTCGTAATTTGAGAAATGGACATAGGAAACCACGTTAGGAGACTCGAGTTCATCGAGTGCACCTTCGAATATTATTCAAAATCTGTTAAAACATTCTTTGTGCTATATAAAAGAAACTTGTTGCTAAAGGTGACCACATTAGTTAGTTCACCCTAACGGAGAGTTGGAGTGCGGCGAGATTACCTTTTTATTTATTGGAAGTCAATTGTCGTTCTTGATTTATTTCACATTATTTTTGAATTCGTAAACACCAAGTGTGGGGGAAATGCAATAAGGTTTGATTGATTAGAGTAAGGGTTAAGTTGCATGAGTTATCTTTCGACTCTTATTAGTATAGACTTTGCTTGAGGACAAGCAAATGGATAAGTGTGGGGGAGTTGTTTGGTATGATTTTGTGATGATTCTTGGTATTGTTTTACGTGTCATTTCCTATGGTTTGTCCTATTTATGCCGTCGGTTCGATTATTATTTATCGATTCGGACTTACTTCGTTCGTTTCGGTGTTTTGTAGGAAAATGGTGAAAATAGGATGAATTGGATCTGCCAAAGATCAGATATAATTGAAGATCATCTCGACAGGAGTTCATAGGCGCAAGCGGATCGCAAATTGGAGTTCGGACGAGAGAGAACGGATCATTTCTTCAAAGTCGGCGCCGTGCACTCACGCGTCCGCTCGCCCGCCGGAGCTGAACACTTCAATGATTCTCATGAATAATGGAGAATGAATCAAGGATTTTGTCCTTCATAAGTAAAGTACATTGTGATAGGAGTCTGTGAGCGCAAGCGGATCGCATAATTCGGAGTTCGGACGAGTGAGAACCGAGCAAATCAGCGAAGTCGCGCACGCATGCACGAGCGCGTCCGGCGCTGCGAGCGCCCAAACGCGCGTTTCACTCGCCATTTCAACCCAAACCGGCGCTGGACCCTTCCCAGCACTCCAGCCGTGCGCTGCACCTTCCACGGGCTGGGCATGGCGGCGCCCATCCAGCGTGCGTTTCGTTTCAGCGCCACACGCGGTAGCGCTCGGCGCCCGACGCGCGCTCGCCCGCCGCGCTTCACCCGGCCGGCGAGCGGCGCCACTCAACTTCGCTCTCGCCCTTCCGGTAGCGCCTCACCACAGCCGGTGCTCAGCACATCTTTCTCAGCCGGCGCTGATCTCGAGCGCGCGTTCACTCCAATTTCCCTCGCGCGCTCAACTTCATCCAGCGCTCACTTTCAAGTCGAGCTTTTACGGCGGCGCTCAGCTTGAACCGGCGCTCATCCTCATTTATTATATATACGCGTGTTAGGTCAGATTTTTGGGGGGTTCTTCGGTTTTGATTTTTTGGTGGCTCATGTGGTATCTCTCGACTTTTCTCTGGATTTCTTGAGCAACACATCACGAGATCTGATAGTTAGTTTAATTCCTATTTTTAGTTTCATCTTTGAATGATTAATTTATCAGTTATGCTTTGGATTGAGTTGTTCTTTCGGATTAATTTTCAAAGTATTCTTGTATGATGGTTTTATTGGATTCAATTCATAGTGACAGTGGATTGTCTTCATGTTGCTTTAATTTATATCGCTTCGATTTACTCATGTTCTTTTCGATGGATTGATGATTATGATTTATTTGCAATTAGATTTAGATTAGGGATTGACAAACCCTATTAATAATATGATTGCATATGCTTTTAATTACTGCTTTGATTTATCGCTTTCATAGTTCAACTAGGGATTGACAACCCCTAGTTTAGATTTATCGCTTTATTAGTATAGCTCGGGATTGACAACCCCTAACTTAGGATGCTGTTTGATTCCTCGTATTTCAATTCTTGCATGTTCCAAACCCTCGTTGGTATTAGAGTGTTTAGGATTTTAATTGCTTTACATGCGACACGAACATTCATACTGTTAAGTTTTCCTTGAGAGGCGACTCGTGTTAACTTATCACGCTCGATTACCTCGTGCGATTGCGAGTAATTTGAGTGTGTTTTAGCTCGATCAATTTTGGCGCCGTTCTTGAAAACTTTAGGCGTATTGTTTGTGTTGTTTGTTTCTGTGTTTCTTTTTGTTACATTTGGTTATTTTCTCACAGTGCGTGTAATCTTGTTTTTTGTTGTTGGTGTGCATTAATGCGGGGTTACCAGCGATGCGAATGGTCAAGCGGTGGGGGAGGAAAGTTCGATGTATTGGGCAAATTCTTCTTTGAAGAAGGGCCCATTCGATTTTCTAAGGAATATCCGTTGAGCTATGAGCGGCATGCCTATGATCCTTCTTTGGGAGCAACCACCTCCGCCTTAATATTCATACCGGAGCAACCACCTCCACCTCAATATTCATACCCGCGGCGGCGTACCTCCCCGGTCCGGTTCGGAATGGTGGGAATCACAACCCGACCGAATATTGGAACCCACAACCTGGTTATGAATGGTGTGATCCACAGACCATGCCTCAACAACGATGTAGTGCGACCATGGCGGGGTATTATTCACCGCCACACGCATCACCACCATGAAGTCATCATTTGAGGATTCGTTCACCCACGAATGGATATGTTACTTAACAAAATGGATCTGCAAACACCTCATCTCGGCGTTTGGAGGCATAGCGGGGCATGTTAATAGCACAGCTTAAAGAGCATTGCGACAATGGAGGAACCTCAAACCAATCCGGCAGATCAGCGGTCACAATTCTAGAAAGTGACCCAATTATTGAGGTGGGTGGAAGAGACACTGAAGAGCGCTGCGGCGGAGGAGGTGGAAATTGATGAAGAATGGGCACGTGAGGATGAGGAGCATAATCGAGCCACGAGTGGTTACGGGATGGTTGATGAGGAAGAGTGGGTACACGAAATTGATGACACGCCGAGAACCCACTCGGAGGTGATAGAACTACCCAAACACGTGGAGGAGGATGAAGAGGGATGAAGCAAGAGTGGGCACTCGAAGTTGATGACATGCAAAACCCACTCACGAAAGTGAAGAGAGCTGCCTCAACATGTAATACGTGTTCACGAGGAGGACACGGTGATAACAAAGGTTGAGGTAACATCCATGATTTGTCAACTTCTAATTCTCCAAAGTATTGTGCTTTGGGAATTGAAATTATCTATTTCACTTTGGAGAATAGGATGTTCGACTTGAGCTTAAATGATTTGTTATTTTCTTTCTTTACTGTCCTTTGTACATATATGATTACTACCGATGTTTTGGCGAGATGGTATTCCTGCGGTGAAGGACTATGGATAGTCCGTTGTTGACCGGAATACGTCGTGCTCATGACGTTAAAGCGAGTCTTGCGTGGGAGTTGACCGCGGATTTTTATTGCTTTTTCTTTCTTTCTTTTCTTTGTCTTGTTTTGTTGTTCTTGTTGATCTATCTGTTGTTGTTGAGTTTGTTTTGCTCGGATCGGAAAAGTTGTCGTGACGACATGAAGCCGTGATGCTCCAACTCTGACGCACATTCGTCGATTATCGAAGTATCATCCTCTATGGCCATTTGAGCTTTTACATTTTTGAGCTTGGGGACGGTGCTCGATTTAAAATAATGAGGGATGTTTACTCTGTTTTGTGTGCGTGATATATTGTTTTGTATGCTTAATGTTGTGCCCGTATGCTTATTTTGATTGTTTGGACTTGAGTTTGTGTCTATGCGAATAAGTTAGGATCTTGATTTGTGCAACTGAACTCTGTGGTATTGATCAAATTGATTTTGAATTTCCGAAACTTTTGGTGATATATGATTTGAGTATAATGTGAATTTGACGAGACTGTGATTGATAGAAATTGAATAGGGGGAAATTGATGTGATTTGTCCGGCTAATGTTAGGGGGAGTGTTAACATTGTGGTTGCCTATATACTTGTTTCATTTTATATATAAAAAATGTAAAAAGAAAAAAAATGAGGAGAATGAAAGCTCGATTATCTTGTTGAGATTGTTGAAATGGAGGATGGGATTATGTCCCTCTTTCGTAATTTGAGAAATGGACATGGAAACCACGTTAGGAGACTCGAGTTCATCGAGTGCACCTTTCGAATATTATTCAAAATCATTAAAACATTCTTTGTGCTATATAAAAAAACTTGTTGCTAAAGGTGACCACATTAGTTAGTTCACCCTAACGGAGAGTTGGAGTGCGGCAGAGATTACCTTTTATTTATTGGAAGTCAATTGTCGTTCTTGATTTATTTCACATTATTTTGAATTCGTAAACACCAAGTGTGGAAATGCAATAAGGTTTGATTGATTAGAGTAAGGGTTAAGTTGCATGAGTTATCTTCGACTCTTATTAGTATAGACTTTGCTTGAGGACAAGCAAATGGATAAGTGTGGGGGTTGTTTGGTATGATTTTGTGATGATTCTTGGTATTGTTTTACGTGTCATTTCCTATGGTTTGTCCTATTTATGCCGTCGGTTCGATTATTATTTATCGATTGGACTTGCCGTTCGTTTCGGTGTTTTGTAGGAAAATGGTGAAAATAGGATGAATTGGATCTGCCAAAGATCAGATATAATTGAAGAGCATCTCGACAGGAGTTCATAGGCGCAAGCGGATCGCAAATTGGAGTTCGGACGAGAGAGAACGGATCATTTCTTCAAAGTCGCGCACGTGCACTCCACGCGTCCGCTCGCGCGCCGGCGCTGAACACTTCCAATGATTCTCATGAATAATGGAGAATGAATCAAGGATTTTGTCCTTCATAAGAAGTAAAGTACATTGTGATAGGGTTTGTAGACACAAGCGGATCGTGGTCGGAGTTCGGACGAGTGAGAACCGAGCAAATCAGCGAAGTCGCGCACGCATGCACGAGCGCGTCCGGCGCTGCGAGCGCGTCCGGCGCTGCGAGCGCCCAAACGCGCGTTTCACTCGCCATTTCAACCCAAACCGGCGCTGGACCCTTCCCAGCACTCCAGCCGCGCACGCTGCACCTTCCACCGGCGCTGGGCATGGCCCAACGCCCCATCCGCGTCGCGTTCGTTTCCGGCGCCACACGGTAGCGCTCGGCGCCCGCCCCATAGCGCTCACCCGCGCTTCTTCACCCGGTGACGGCGGCGCCCGCTCAACTTCGCTCTCGCCCTTCCGGTAGCGCCTCACCACAGCCGGCGCTCAGCACATCTTTCTCAGCCGGCGCTGATCTCGAGCGCGCGTTCACTCCAATTTCCCTCGCGCGCTCAACTTCATCCAGCGCTCACTTTCAAGTCAGAAGCTTTTCTGAGCCGGCGCTCAGCTTGAACCGGCGCTCATCCTCATTTATTATATATACGCGCGTTAGGTCAGATTTTTGGGGGGTTCTTCAGTTTTGATTTTTTTTGGTGGCTCGCGCGGTATTCTCGACTTTTCTGGATTTCTTGAGCAACACATCACGAATCTGATAGTTAGTTTAATTCCTATTTTAGTTTCATCTTTGAATGATTAATTTATCAGATTATGCTTTGGATTCGAGTTGTTCTTTCGGATTAATTTTCAAAGTATTCTTGTGTGATGGTTTATTGGATTCAATTCATAGTGACAGTGGATTGTCTTCATGTTGCTTTAATTTATATCGCTTCGATTTACTCATGTTCTTTTCGATGGATTGATGATTATGATTTATTTGCAATTAGATTTAGATTAGGGATTGACAAACCCTATTAATAATATGATTGCATATGCTTTTATTCTTGCTTTGATTTATCGCTTTCATAGTTGACTGAGGATTGACAACCCCTAGTTTAGATTTATCGCTTTATTAGTATAGCTCGGGATTGACAACCCCAACTTAGGATCTTTGTTTGATTCCTCGTATTTCAATTCTTGCATGTTCCAAACCCTCGTTGGTATTAGAGTGTTTAGGATTTTAATTGCTTTCTGTGCGCGACACGAACATTCGCCCTGTTAAGTTTTCCTTGAGAGACGACTCGTGTTAACTTATCACGCTACGATTACCTCGTACGATTGCGAGTAATTTGAGTGTGTTTTTAGCTCGATCACTTACCCACTATGTTATTTGCAACTAACACACGAGTTTGGTTAAGTTATATATTGCTCGGGACCTAGTGCTTGAACACACGCATGTAGGTCGTAATGCCCTACTTAGACCTCTCAAGTTATATTAATCATGCTTCACTTAGTCATGCCCAAACCGAATAAAGACTTAGCGGACATAAAATAAACAAACATGCAAGCAGTTAATTGAAACCATCATGAAAGCGGAAACAACTTACTATTACTTGAATGGAATAAGCAGCGAGCCCAAAGTGCCGCCCAAAACATATCAAAACAAATATAAAAGTGTTTGCCAGAAGGGACTTAATGTATATGGTGGTGGTAATGCTGAATGATGATTCTAAGATGTGAAGATGCGAGAGTCGGAGAGGCTACTTATGATCTATGATAAGTCGCGTATCCATCCTATATTTATAGGCCTAGAGAGATCGGCGATGGTTATGGCCCATGGGCTGGATAATCCCTTAGGGTTTCTTGTTGATCGTTGTTTCCTTGCCTGAACAGTTTGAGGTGATCTCCTCCGGTTTTATGGGATTTGGCACGGCGTGCATCCTTTCCGGTTGCGAGATTCGTCCCGATCTGCGTATCTTTCCCATCACTCTCTCTCATCTTCTCTTGCCGCTCTCTTCTTCTTCCTTCTTGCCCAGCGTCTCTCTTCTTCTTCCTTCTTCACTTGCTTGCCCATCATTACACTCCGTGTTGCCCATTTCGCCTCTGCCTTGCCCGCAGCGGACGGTGTGTCATCCCGGACACAAAACACAACAAGAAAGACAAAAGACTCGATCGGACCTAGACAAGACACACGTAAAAGAGCACAAAACTTGGGCTCGTCACTTACAAGAAAGACACAAAAGACTCGATCTAGACCTAGACAAGACACAGAAAAAGAGCACAAAACTTGGTCTCGTCAGCCATCGTAAAAATATCTCAAAGTGTGGGGTGTTTGGCGAAGGTTGAGGTGCCTCTTCTAAACAAGTTACAATTGGACCTAAAACAGTCGATTGTATCTTTATTGGGTATGCACTGAATAGCAGCGCCTCTCGTTTTCTGATCCACATGTCAGAGGTAATGGATATGACTATGGGGACGACGATTGAATCAAGGAATGCTATATTCTTTGAAAGTGTTTATCCCTCAGAAAGACAATGATAAAAGTGAAGCAATTCTAGCAATAGAGGCGATGGTGAAGCTTGAGTTCTAAACCTTTGGAGGAAGAACCGATATCGCATAGCGATCGAGGTCCGATCGGAGGGTTCGAAGCAAGGCGAGGCAAGAGGGTCGAACACCAAAGCGATTTTGGTCCCGACTATATTGCGTTCATGTTGGATGAAGAACCAACTCGATCAAAGTAGCCTATGCTCGGCGGACGGATGCTCGGCGAGAGATCGCTCAAAGCGAGATTGATTCCATTCGCAAAACCACACTTGGGTCTTTGGTTGATTTGCGAGAAGGTTGTAAGCCATAGGATGCAAATAGATCCTTAAAAGAAAGTACAAGGCGGATGGATCAATTGAAAATATAAGGCCGTTTGGTTGTCGAAGGTTTAAACAAAGAGAGGGTGCGATTTCTTTGATACCTATTCACTGTAGCGAGATTCGTCTATTAGGGTGCTTCTCATAATTCTTTGCTTTGCACAATCTTGAGATTCATCAAATGGACGTTAAGGCAGCGTTTTGAATGGTGACCTCGAGGATGAGGTATATACAGAGCAACCCGAAAGGTTTGTTGTACACAGTAAAGAAGGCAAGGTATGCAAACTCATGAAGTCTCTATATGGTTTGAAACAAGCGCCGTTGCAATGGCACTTGAAATTTTACAATGTAATGTTGGCAAATGGTTTCAAGATCAACAAGTGTGACAAATGTGTCTACGTTAAGAACATTGATAATGGTTATGTTATAGTGTGTGCGTATGTAGATGACATGTTGATCATGGGTAGTAATACTCAGTCATTAATGACACAAAGCGCATGTTAAATAGAAATTTTGACATGAAGGACATAGGTTTAGTGATGTGATTCTTGGAATCAAGATTCTAAGAAGATCGGGCGGAATTGTCTTGACACAATCTCACCACGTCGAGAAAGTGCATAAGAAATTCAACGCGTTTGATAGTTTGTCCGCTAAGACCCGTTGGAGCTTAATGTTCACTTGAGTAGAGAATGAGGGTGAACTTTGTTGGGCAAGAAGACTATGCTAAGGTCATCGGGTGTTTGATGTATCTTACAAATTGTACCGACCGACATAGCTTGGCTTAGTGAATAAATTGAGTCGTTACTGCGAGCAATCCAAGCAAGGAGCATTGGAAGGCTCTAGTGAGAGTTTTGAGGTACTGAAGTATATTCAAAATCATGGGCTGCATTTCACGAGATATCCTCCGGTACTTGAAGGGTACTGTGATGCCAATTGGATATCTGACATGAAAGATTCACTTTCTACAAGTGGGTACGTGTTCACGATTGGGGAAAGTGATGTTTCTTGGAGATCCACGAAACAGACGTGTATAGCCCGATCCACCATGGAATCAGACTTCATAGCTTTGGATAAAGCTTGTGAGGAAGCCGAGTGGCTCCGTAATTTTTTGGAAGATATTCCATGTTGGTCTAAACCAGTGCCACCGGTGATGATTCACTGTGATAGCCAAGCAACTATTGGAAGGGCGAAAAGTGGTTTGTATAATGGTAAGTCTCGACATATACGTCGACGATATAATACCGTGAGGCATATGATCTCAAGTGGGGTTATCTCGGGTTGACTATGTCAAGTCGATAGATAATCGCGATCCGTTAACCAAAGGGTTGAGCAGGGATCAAATGATCAAGTTCTTAGAGGGAATGGGATTAAAATCCACATCTTAAGAACAATCATAGTGGTAACTTGACCATGATGATTTGGAGATCCCAAGAACTTGGTTCAATGGGAGAACTAAGCTATAGGAGTTAGTGTGTAAACACTCGAGTTAGTCTGTTCCTAGAAACAAGCGAGTGTTGAAAAACTTGCTAGTGGTGAGGGCCGAGTCGTTGACTCTTAATGATTCTAAGATACCTCGAGGAGGTTGAGTATGGCAAGATACTCGGTAAAGAATCACCTATGTAAGTGCAGTGGGGCCGCTTCAAACAAAAGCAGTTATGAATCCAAAGTGGATGTCCATGGCCAAAATGGAATCAAGCGTGAGAACGGATGAGGTTGAGGTGTTAAAATGTTAATACCATTGTCTCGATTGCGTTGTGGGGTAATAGTTCAAGGCATCGTGTCCACTAATCCGCCTGTGTACTCGATGGTACTAACTATGGAAGGTTCAAGGCCATAAACCACCTGTCCAAATATTTTAACATCTCTTGAGGACTGAGCTGTGTCTGCATACATGCATATGGCTATTTCCACTCATGTGGGGGATTGTTGGAAATCGTGTGTGTGTGTGTGTGTGTGTGTATATATATATATATATTATATGGTCAAGTTTCTCGGAAGCTACTTTGACCAAGATTTTGAGTGACGTAACGTTTAATTTTGTGAAATATAATGGCATAGGATCGATCTACGTTACGAGTAGATGATCGTGGTGTATTCACATTCTCAAATCCGATTTCCGGTGAGTGAAATAGTGGATCAAAGTTGGTCACTTAAACAAGCGAGTTATGTGCTTAAGGGGATAGCATGGATTAATTAATCCTTATCCCACATTGATTAATGTACCTTCATTAATTATCTATATAAGTGGTTCATTGAACATAGTATAATTATGTGCACAAGTGATGATGGGAAGCCCACGCACAGACACTGTGCCGCCATCGCCGCCGCCGTCGCCCCGGTGCCGCGCCCGGCTCGGCTCGGTTCCGTGGTCCGTGGTCCTTGGATCTTGGATCTTGGCAATTGGTCTTTGGGTGGTATTTGGGCATTCTTTGGGCTGTTCGTGGGCTTGCTTTGTGGGCACGGTTAGTGGCCCATTGCCGTATATTTTGGATCGATGTTTGATCGAGCCCAAAGATGGAGTTGATCAGAGGCCCAACTCGTGTGGCCCAATCCGTTGGGCCTTGTGCATGAAGAGGCGTCCGGATCGTCCAATGAACACTGGACGCCGCTGCGTTGTCGTTAAAGAATCGTCGGTAACGTTCCGGCATGATGGCTCTGGAGGCGTGGGCACGTTGTCTCCGTAAACCGCCGTGTAACCCTCTGCGCTCAACGGGGACATAACCCGTAACACCCGACATCACTGCGGTGTTGACTCAAACATGCTCCCATGAAGGGGACGGCGCCTATAAATAGGACATGTCTCCCAAAGATAAGCCACCCTCTTGTCTAAAGCATTCCTAAGAGCACTCACTGCATACATACTTTGTGTCAAAGCTATGTCATCGCCTCCATCCAGCGGTTAAGTCGGGCTCGTTCATGCGGTGCTACCACCCTCGAGAGACCTTGCCGTTTCATCTTTGGGGACGATCGCCAAACCGAGAGCACCTCTGGGCGTATCTCGTCTTATGGAAAGAGGCCTCCTCGACTCGGCATCCGTCTACGGTTTCTACGTTTCTATTATATTTCCTTTTTTTGAATTCATTGTTAGTTTGATCTCCTACATTTACATTTCGAGTTATGTCTGCCCGGCAAGTTACGTACTATTTTATACGTTTTCCAACAAATCCCACCATATGTCTACTTATTTTATTCCTCTCTCCACGCTGATAGCACAATATCGCACAATCTTTCAAAATTTCTTTTCTTCATCAATCACATCCACGAAACCTCGTTTCCTCGAGCAGTTCTTCTAGTAATTTCTTTTCTTTTTTTGCATATCGCCCTTTTCTTTTCTTTCACATAGCTATTATTATTATATTTATTATCAATTTATAAAATTATAAAGCGGTTAGCCGTTGGGCTTACGCTGATTGTCTCGTAAAAATCAAGAAATAAAATATAAAATAAAAATTGAAACGCCTAACTTTTCTAGTCTTAAATTGTCAGTTGCTTACATGCTAAATCAATGGATGTCATATCGTTTCATACTCCAAATCAATACAACGTACAAACTAAAATATAGATTCTCAATTGTGAACCATGTTTGAATAATCTCATTGTACAAGAGTCGCATCACCACCATCACCATACATACATTACAATCATCATCTATCCTTTCGAAAATCGACATACATAGATTGAAACACGATAGAGAATCGATAATAATACAAATACGTAGACCATCTTTATCGGCTCTTTTTTGAGCAACCTGGTCGACCATTTCAATTAAATAAAAACAAAAATTGAAATGGAAAAAATGAAAGGTGTTCGAATAGGTGAAAAAATAGACCACACTTGGTCTCTCTCTCTCTCTTACTTTTTCAACCAATAGGGTGGAGACACTTGTATTCATCCTATTTGTTGTTTAAATTAGATGATGATATATATGAATAAAATTGAAATAATTTTTGTATAATATATATAAAAAAAATACCAAAATTTATATTTTTTCATTCTCTATAAATAGAGACTAGTCTTGATATATATTTTTCCGATTTTTCTTTACTAAATAAGCAATGCGAGATCATTTAGTTATGGAACTAAATAAGCAATGCGATCATTTAGTTATGGAACTAAATAAGCAATGCAGATAATTTAGTTATGAAACTAAATAAGCAATGCGATCACTTATCAACAATCTATTTTAAACTAATATTAAAATTTAATTTAAATATTTATACAAAGATTATAAAAATATAGGATATGTTAAATCTTCTTAGCCATTCTTCCTCCTTGCCTTCTTATGTAATTTATTTAAAGTCTGATCAATTATATTATGTATAATTAAAAATAATAAAAATATAAATTTAAAATTAAGTGGTTGGATGGTGGGATGGTCATTGATAAACCATAAAAAATAGATGTGGTGTGGTTAAATTAAAATTAAAATAAAAATAGGAGAGAAATTAATAAAATATTAAAGTGGTTGGATGGTTGGATTTTTAGGTGGTTGTTGATAAACATGGTCTTATGACACTCTAATGCTCAAATTTAAAAATAAAAAATAAAAAAAAATTGACATGGTCGGACCGAAACCGGACAAAATGGGTCGGGTCTGAATTGATCCGGGTCCAAGCGGTTCTAGAACCAGAACCGAAACCGGAACCGTTGCTTAAAAATTTAATGGGCTTTGAACGGTTCCGAATCGGTTCGGATAAAGACCGCCCGTTGACATCCCTAATTGTACGTATATAAAACTCCTTGAACCTGAACCAACACTTTGATTCAGCCACAGCCAAATAAGATTAATAATGCAAGCTCGTCATTACTGCATATAGGTGCGTAGCTTAGCAGCCAGTGCCTGCTGATATATACAGAAATTAATGGATCAAAAACCAGCTGTAATTAAGGCGGCGGCAGCAGCAGTATTTTCGGTGCGTGATTTAAACCTTTTATTCATTTATTTCTACAGACTTTGGATCCGTATTCCCTTAAATCACTATTCATAATTCCCTTAATTTTTTGTATTTTCTTCTTAAAATATTTATGTGCCCTAACACGTTTCATTATATAAATGAAAATTATATGCAAGAGTTTATTAGCAATTGCAGTCGGGCAGTATTAGCTAGCCCCCATCATTTTTGCTCATCTCACATTCCAAAACCATATAAAGAAATCTCAGATGGGAATCTTCAGGCAGAGATATTAATTATTCGTGCCCTAATTGTACAAAGTTGTGAACTTGTAACAAGCAACAGAGGCTATAAAGGAAAATGTAAGGAAAAAGAACATTTATAGAGGGAGATTCACTAACAAAGCCAGAAAAAGATTTGAATGCTTACTTATATTGGAAGATAATCATAATATAACTAAAGGAAACCTACTGAAATAACTAAGACCAACTATTCTGCAAAATTTGGCAACCAAGGATTCTTCCAATGGAGGCAAAATTTTAGACCCGAAAAACACATAATCTAAATTGATAAATTTCCGCTGCTCATGATTTGATGGGATATGGCCCAACGGACTAGGCCCACTAACGAGCCCAAGCGAGCTGGGCCTAACGTTGATAGCAGGCCCCGCGGTTGAGCCAGCGAGCCCTAATCATTACGAAAACCCAGCCTCGAGAACCGCCACCCGGCGATGGAAGGCGGGCCCAGAGGCAAAGTCCGGCGCTACCCTCGGCCAATGGAGAAGCGCCCGGAACCAAGGTCGGGCGTCACCTCCCACCAGGCGCACATAAGCGAAAGGTCCTGCTCCGGCCAATGGAGGCATGCGGAGGAAGAGTCACGCCTCGACCAATGGAGAGGTCGGGCGCCTTCGATTCTGATTCGGGCTGTATAAATAGAAGGAAAAGCCCGACATTAGAAGGGTTGGCAACTTATCGAATACTAAGAGCTTGTAACCACCTTTGCATTATAGTGAAAGTATTGAGAAACACTCCTCAGTGGACGTAGATCTCATTAACGATCGAACCACGTAAAAGCATGGTGTTCTTTATTGCTTTTCATAAATCTCGCATATTCACTTAACTAGATTTATCATGATTCTTTACCAAAATAGTGTGTCAAGATTCTTGTCCCAATTATGTAGCTCTCGAGAGAAAAAAAAACTAAAAGTGGAACAAGATGGTGAGGTTTTTCGATGTTGGGTTGTGTTAGATTAAACCAAGCCATAAGATTGTAAAGAGAAAGATCAAGTTTATTTATTGCTTTGTTCTCTATTTATAGAGATTCTGAGAGGTTTATAGGCGTATGCATGGAATGCAAGATTTAGCTAACCTTCTTCTAACGGTTTTGCCACATCATCATAACTATCTAACAAACTTTCTAAAGCAATCTATAACCAATGAAACTCAGAGAAAGCATGCATGCTAATACAACCCCACAAACATTGATCAACCTTTTTGAATGGCGGTTTTGAGTGAGCAAAGTAAACCGAGTTATAGTAATTGGTTTGATTAGAATATCAACAACTTGATCTTACGAAGCTATATGACTGAACATCTAGCTCTCGTTTGATAACCGTCCGAACAAAATGAATATCGATCTCAATATGCTTAAATGCGCCGCATGTAGAACCCGAATTTGAGTCGATGTTTTGCAATCGATGTTGATCTCAATATGCTCAATATAGTAATTGTTTTGCCAAAGTACAATGTTGATTACATGTTCGATAAAGCGCCTGTTTTATAATGAATATTTCACTTACGTCTCATACATATGTGAACATCTGTTTGGATACACCACATTTAAACCTTCGAGGGGCGCCTTACGAAGATGAAAATCCCACCAAGTAGAATGCGCATCTGATTACCCATTAAGTTGGGCGTCTACATGCAAAGCGTCTGATTACCCGTTAAGTTGGACTTACACGCAAAGCATCTGATTACCCATTAAGTTGGGCGTCTACATGCGAAGCATCTGATTACCATTAAGTTGGGCGTCTACATGCACGCGACATCCGGACCGATCTCGCCATCTCATACCCCTTTATTTGGGAAGATATGCACTCGGTATAAAGTCTAAATGCGTGCGACTATAAACCAAGTACCAAGCCATATCTGAATCAACCGTGATTCCGAGCTCGTTTATACCCGCTTTATTTGGGAAAATACACATACGTATACGGTGTAAATGCATTTACGATCAAAGCGAAGTCTAAGCTATGTTTATACCTCTCAAGGAGGAAATATACACTTGACAGTCTAAATACATTTATATCTACATACAAAGTTCTACACTATCATAGCCTCATTCGGGCTTAGGGCTCGCCGCCGCGGGACCTCTGAAGCGCACCAATTTTCTAAAATCTCGGGCCGGCGGTGTATGCAGAGCGAACTCAGTGCCTTCAACCCGGTCGATAAGGCGGAATCACCACGGCTGCTCCCGGCGCTCGGCGGGCTCTGAGGTAGCCGAGCGAGCGGCGACTCGGGGTCATCTTCACGCGCTCACAGGACAACAGTGGCGTGGCGCCAAGACGGGCATTCCGGGGGTGGGGATACACCGAGTCACACCCGACCCCCGACCGACACCGGGCGGGAGTACGACCTCGCTACCCGCCGCTCCTTGCGCCGACTGAGGTCCTCGGTCGATGTCCGCTCCCAGAGGACCGCCCGCGAATGATCCGGCTCTCACGGACCCATCAACACGAGCACCGGCATGATCGGATGGTAGCCCTCCTCTGCGGGTTCTTCTATGATCGGGTCACGGAGCCATTGTGGCCTCGCTTGCCACGGGCATCGCGACGTTCTGACGATATCATACATCTCCATATACTTCACGACGGAGTTGGACGCAGCTTTGAACTTCTTTTGTTGGGCCCTCCTCATCCCTTAGCACCATGCCTCCGCCAAAGAAGCTCGAACTCGATCGTCGACCGGATATGGTAGTCCCATCATTTCGGCGGATGCCTCGTCTCCGCATGCTCTTTCGACACCGAGCTAGCCTCTCATGATTAATTGAGTTGCTCCTCACACTGCATCAAGCGCCTTGGATGGCGTCGGCAGATAAGTCCGCCCCCGGACTCGATCTGCGTGACCCTCAACTTGGGCCTCGTTCTCGGCCGGGAGGCGGGCCACTTCCGATCGACCTCGTCAACTTCCTCTTGGTCGGCGGATGAAGCCGGTGACTTCCATAGTGGCCAAAACTTGGGTCATTTCGGCACCGCCTCCTCCAGGAAAAGCACCTCTTCGTCCTTCTCGGCGAGGTGCCTCGGACCTCTTTAACTTGGTCGGCGGTTCATGATCAAGTCCGAGCCATTCGGTGTGGAGTCATCGTAAATAAACAAGACAACACAAATTTTAAAAAAGTTGCGTTTATTACTCAAAAAGAGAAATTATTCAAGGACCTGTGGTCCTATCGACCCGGCGATTCGAGCTATTACATCGGGTCCACGACCTCGGGCTATGGCGGTCTCGACGACCTCCGATGCTCTGCGGTGGCCACCTCCGGTGGGAGCTCCAACCCGCCTCCTCTGCTCCGCCTCGCTCCTCCCGCCTCCGGCCCGTACCTCGGCAAGGAGCTCACTGAAGCTCGCGATCTTCGTCCTCCTCAGACCGGGCGACGATCTCGTGAATCGGGGAGGTAGAGGCTGGATGCGAGCCTCCAAGACCGGGAAGGAGTCACCCGTAGATCACCCGGGCGTAAGCTTTGTCCACTCTCTTGGGTCGACCTCGGTCCACCCATGCTTGACCTTATCAAAGTCGGGCATGGCGGCCGCCACTTCCCTGTGTGATCGGCACACCACCTTCGGCAAAGACGGCGGCGAGATCGGCAATAAAGCCGAGAAGCTCTCCGACTCGATGAGCCTGTGGCAAAGCCCTCAACAAGGGTCCACAGTCGGCCGTCCTTGCTCCTCTCGTCCACGAGGTCCTTCTTCGCCCGGCCAGCTCCTCCTAAGCTCTTGACCTCAGGCGGCCTCCAATGCCAGTGCCTTCCCGGGCGGCCTCGGCAGCAGCCCTCCGGCCTCGAAGCCACGCGGCCTCGGCCCGCCCGCGCGACGCGAGAGCGGCGATCTCGGCTTCCGCCGCGGCAAGCTCCGTTCAGCGCCCGTCCGAGGCCGAGCTCTGGTGACAAGCCGGTGACTCTGACTCCAGGCTGGCCGTGCAAGGCCCCCATCATCGAGCTCCCACCACGAAAAGGAGGCACAAGTCGATAACGGATCATGAAGCAAACAAATTTAAATATGAAGAAACCTACGTGCCTCGGGGAGGATGCGGCCAAACTTGGGCGGTACCCGTACTCAAGGCGGCCACGAGGTCGAGATTCCGATGCGGGCTGGACCACTTTGAGGCCCCGCTCATCAGTGGCCTATCTTGTCGACCTCTTTGGGCCCCTAGTAGGTCCGGCCAACGCTTCGCTTTTTTTCACGGCTCACTGCCCGACGATTGTGAGCCGCCTCGTCCCTCAACTTCACCGCATCACAAGAGAAAGACACATTAGCACAAAGAAAATCGAGCGAATAAGGACTAAGATGATGGGGATGCCTCACCCCGTCCGGACCGGTCCGTCTTGGGCAGTAAACACTCGGCCGGCCTTGGTCGTCCTCGGTGTAACTTATGGATAAGATCTCACCAAGGCTGCTCAAAGACCTCCTCCATATGGCCCGAGGCTTGATTTTCGGGTCCGTCATCGTGCCGATACCCCACTCATACCTCGGTGCCCTCGGCCGCAGAAGAAAATACCTATTCCGCCTTGATGGGACACCTTGGAGGGCGGCTACCTTAAATTTCAGCCGGGTGATAAATAGTACACCCTCCCATAGTCTTCACGCTAAAAGCGCATCAAGCGCCTCGAAGGACAACCTCGGCAATGCCATAACAAGAGAGCCCCACCCTTTGTAGGGAAAAGCGTATGTTAACCCCGCCCGATGATCCGTCTTGGGTGTTTAATTCACCATACATTGATTATAAACCTAGCATGCGTCTATATAATTAAATCGCAACACGTTGGGGTTTTCACGTGTTTACCTTTGGATCCGAAGAGGTCGATGAAGCGAGATGAGCGGATCGAGCGGATCGGACTCGTGCTGACCTTCCGGATTGTATCCCGTTGCCCAATCTCCGGCGTCGAGTGAGGGGCGATCTATGGAGAATGCTTGGAAAATCACCATTTGCTCTCACTAGAATTTTCGAAAATTCTCTCAAGAGAACCTCTCGATCTCGAAAATAGTGTGTTAATTGTGTGCATTCACCAGACATTATCTCATACCTTATATTTATAATGCACTACCTTAATCCCATATGGAAATTACCATAATCATATATGGAAATTACCATAATCCTATATGGAATATTACCATAATCTTAGGATTATTTCCATACTCTTAGGATTATTTCCATACTCTTGGGATTATTTCCATAATCTTATATGGAAAGGATCTATCATATACCATAAATATAATTATATCCTTGTGGGATAAAGAGAATAAAATCTTTCCTTTGAGAGTACAGGCGTCGATTTTCTTGCACTACGGGCTGGATGGGCGATCCGTGGATCAAATGCAAGGAATAAAGATGGGCCTCAAATAAATTAATTATCTTATGTTCATTGAACATAAATTAATTTATAAACATTTATTCATGTCACTAGAGAATAAATCTGCCGACTTACCCTTTATTACCGAAGTTGAGTCGGGCTTGCACTTAGACATTACGAATCCCGTATTTAAGATATCGAGCGTCCATTAATCATTTATAGCAATCATTGCTAAAGCGATTAATAACTTCAATTCCTTAAGTAGTACCACTCAACCTTATTATTGTGCTTGAGCTAACTCAACTGCGGGGTTTAGTACAATAAACCTTTGAGCTCCTTAAGGGGACGTCATCATCCTAAACGGATACGGTGACTCGACATGGATAACTAGTGTGACATACAAGATCGCCACCACCCAAGACGGAGAATCTTGGGTTAGAACATATAACCCTCACTCATAACAAGTCAAAGTGATGGTCGAGAACTCATACTCACCTAATACCTTATCGAGGTTTAGATCATCGTAAGTCACCGAGATCTTGGTTCTTCACGACGGTCGGAAGAAGAACACATCTCATCGTGATCCTTCAATACGTCGAGGCGTACAAGCATAGACAAGCAACTAAGTCAAGTCACTTCTTATCTATCTGCGGCCTAAACCGACAACTCGTCCCGAGTCGTCTCGGTGTGAAACTTTTATATCTCATTAAGCTTGACCAATCATACAGACTTCTGTGATCTTCTACACACTGTATGATCTAACTTATATATGAGATAAGGGGACACAGATATATGCAATCAAGTATTCAAAACAGATAGGAGATTGTAATAGTGGTAACAGGAAACATTGTATACAAGCTCAACGATCGCTTTCGGTATACAAATCCAACAATCTCCCACTTATACTAAAGCAAACTTTTAGTATACAATGTGTCTTTCTACTAGCTATTACAAACAACCATCACTTTGCTTCTCCCACTTATACAAAAGTTTCCTTTCTAAGTGGGTGCCATCAAGCATAATCCAAGTCCTCTAACGTGTCCATCGTAGACTTTTGCGGCGAGCTCTTCGTGAATGGATCCGCTAGATTTTCCGTCGATCAATCTTTTCAATCGAGACGTCACCTCTTCTAACGATTTCTCGTATGACATGGTACTTTCTCTCTATGTGTTTGGTCGCTTGTGGATCCGTGGTTCCTTCGAGTTTGCCATCGCACGAGTTATCACGAAGAAACTATGATACTCTTGGGCAAACCGGTACCACATCTAGATCCATGAGGTAGTTCTTGAACCATCTGACCTCCTTAGAAGCCTCAAGGCGGCTACATATTCGGCTTCCATGGTAGAGTTCGCAATGCATCATTGCTTTGCACTCGCCAGATACGGCTCCACCTCCCAAGGTAAACACATAGCCCGAGGTTGACTTTTTCTCATCACGGTCGGCTTGGAAATCCAGTGCATATAACCCAAAGGCATTAGACTATCTCGCATGGTAAACTAGCCTATAATCTCGAGTCCTTTCGGTGCTTGAGTATATGCTCTTCTGCGATCAATGAGCTTGTCGGGGTTAGGCGATATCTAGCCACTATGCCTACCGCATAGCGAGATATCGGGCCTCGTGCATAGCATTGCGACATGAGACTTCCTACGGCGGAAGCGTAAGGAACTTGTCTCATTTCCTCTATCTCCTTTGCGGTCATAGGTGGCTGCGTCTTGATAAAGGAACGCCATGTGCGAAAGGTAGCAATCCTTTCTTGGCGGTGCGCATACTAAAACGAGTAATCACGGTATCGATGTAAGACGCCCGAGATAAGCTCAACATTTTCTTCTTGCGATCTCGGTAAACCTTGATCCCAAGAATGTACGCTGCATCTCCTAAGTCTTTCATTTGAAACCGATCGGATAGCCAACTCTTTACGTGCGATAATGACTTCACGTTGTTGCCAACTAGAAGGATGTCATCTACATAAAGTGCAAGAAATACCACATCACCGTTGACATCTAACCGATACACACAACTCTCGCTAGCAACTGGGTAAATCCATAGGACTTTACTACCTCGTCAAAGCGTAAGTTCCATGATCGGGAGGTTCGCTTAAGTCCATAAATGGACTTCTTAAGCTTCCATACTAGATGATCTTCACCCTTTACCACATAACCTTGAGGTTCTTGCATATAGATGTCTCTACCTTCCTCAAGGTAACCGTTTAGAAAAGCGGTTTTAACATCCATTGCCAAACCTCTGGGTTCGAGTGGGCTGCTATGGCGGAAGAATTACGATGGACTTGAGCATTGCTACTGACGAAAAGGTCTCATCGAAATCGATGCCTCAATGCTGAGTGTACCCTTTCGCCACAAGCACGGCTTTAAAAGCGAAACCTCTCCATCGGAATCTCTTCCTCTTGTATATCCACTTACTACCTATGGCTTCCTTGCCATCCGGTAGAGTGTCTTTCATATACATCCATAGCGTTATGGATTCCATTTCTAAGTCCATAGCGGTGTGCCGTGATCTTGCATCAATATCTTGTATTGCCTCCTTGTATGTCCATGGGTCGATTATTGCATGTTTCTGCGGGACTAAATCCGTGAGATTCACCCACGAACATAAATCGCTCGGGTTGACGAACAACCCTCCCACTACGACGAGGTTCTACTGAGCACAATGGCAGCGGTGGGTGCAGATACTTGTGGTTCTCTAACTTGCACAACTTGCGTGTAGGTACCACATGCGGTCGGTATCTCGGTGGAACTCGACCCACTTCAATTTCTTGAAGTATCGGTGTCGATCCTCCCACTAGACTCGACATCTCGTACCTTTGGCCTAATCGGTGGTGGAATCGATCATCTTCTAATTCTTGAAGAATGATTTCAACTTTGGACTTATGATTTTCATATAATCCTCTTCTAAGAATCGGGCATTAGTGCTAATAATGACCTTCGATCCTAGGACTATAGAATAAACCACCTTCGTTCCTCTAGGATAGCGATAAACGACCTTGCGTCGGATCTAGCCTCCAACTTGTCGCCTTCTTGTTCAAAGACGCCGTGTCTTCGCCCCATATCCTTATGTGGCTTAAAGCGGGCTTGCGCCCAAACCACAACTCGAAGGGTCTTTTATTGACTTGGGCGGTACTAGATTTAGCAAGTATGCCGCCTCTAAGGTATATCCCCGAGCGAAATAGGCAATGTAGCATAACTCATCATAGATCTAACCATTTCCAAAGAGTCCTATTTCTTCGCTCGACACACCATTTTGATGTGGTGTGCCGGTGAAATCTTGTTGGGATGTAATCCCACACTTCACTAGATAGTCCATAAACTCGTTCTCGAGGTATTCGCCACCGCGATCGAGCGATGACTTGATACTTTACCTAGCTTCGTCTCCACTTCCGCCTTAAACTCTTTGAATTTCTCAAAGCATTCGGACTGCGGTGAGCGGTATATGTATCCGTACCTTAGTGTCGTCGATGAAAGTGACAAAATACTGTACCCTCCACGAGCTTGTGTGGACATCGGTCCACATAGGTCGAATGGACTAACTCAATATTTCTTTGGCTCTATAACCCTTCGCTTTGAAGGTGCAGTCGACATCTTCTCTTCTATACAGATTCGCAGATCGGGAGCGGAGTAACAGTGAGATTCCCCAACGCTCCATTCTTAGCCGTCTTTGGATCCTATTTAGATTGATGTGACCTAATCTAAGATGCCGAGAGAAAAGTAGAGTCATCTTCTGAAGAAAACTTTCTCTTTTTGGGTTTGATGAAGATGCAACATAGTTATAGGTATTATGTTTCTTTGAAATAGTATAAGCGAATTATATAAGGTGCCAACACGGATAACCGTCATTTCTTATGATAGAAACACCACTATCAAAAATAACGAGAATATCCATGAGTAAATAATTTCAAAGCAGAAACAAGGTTCAGCGAAAATCCGGCACATATAAAGCGTCTTTCAAAACTAAAGCTGTTGTCCCAAAACATAAAGAAACATCTCCAGCTGCAATGACTTGAATTTCGCGCGTTGCCCATGGAGATCGTTATCTCGCCATCAAAGCACTCCCTTGTCGCGGGAACCCACGCAGGTGTAACAAACATGATCGGTTCGCCAGTATCTACTACCCAAGAATGGGTAGAACAAGTCGCTAAACATGTTTCCGTCACTAAAGCAAACAGCAGTACCTTGAGCTTGAGCATAGGGCACTTGGCCTTCCAATGCCCGATCTTACCGCGCTTGAAACACTTGCCCTTCTCCTTTGGCTTCTTCAAGCCTCCGGTGGCAACCATGTTCTTGCTCCCATTACTCCCACTATTTCCTCACCTCTACCACCTTTGGTACCCTTTTCTATTTCCATTTTGCGATGAAAATTTTGGGCCCTTAGATGTGCTAGCAAGAGCATGTGCTCCTTTTTCCATAACTCCTTCCGCAGCAACGAGATCATTAAGCAATTGACTAAGTGTAAACTCGGTCTTGCTCATGATCGCATTCACGCGAAAGTTCTCAAAAGACTTGGGCAGTGTATTGAGGATGATATCGACCTTGGCTTCGCCGTCAATACCTCCTCCCAAGCGATCAAGACTATCCATGAGATGAGTCATGTGGGAGACATGTTCATGGACCGAACTTCCTTCTTCCATCTTACACGCCAAGATTTCTCTCATTGTGTGGAAGCGGACTGTCCGATCCGACTGCCCAAACTTACTCTCGAGACTTGACCAAATATCGATCGCGTCTACCATCGATCGATCTTTGCGGTGCAAGCCTTTGGACATCGTGGTCATCATATAGCATTTAGCCATATTGTTTGACTTATTCCAAAGTCGCTTGACTCGCGCTCATTAGTCGACGCGTCGATGGGGCATCGGGTTTAGGAGTAGTGAGAACAAACATGTGTTCTTGGCGATAAGAACATATTCCATGTTTCGTTTCCACTCGATAAAATTTGGACGGATAACGGATTTTGTGCGAGCATATTGATAATCGGCGTAAGAGACATATCTCGAAGCGATAATGTAAAACACATAAGCATACGATCGCCAAATAATTCGTAACAATAATATTGTTACCTTTGATAAAACAATATTAATTGAAACCTCCAATCGCCCAAGGAATCCCACATGCAAGCCACGCGTGTGGGCGTTTACATGAACCCCTCGACGGACTAAAATAAACCTTTTAGTCGTTTAATTTCAATCCATGTCAACTTATCCTTATGACAAATGAAATTAACGATTGGACCTTACTAGACCACATCACTATCGCAAGAAGGACTTGGCGGGAAGTTGTACTTGAGGTGATGTCTAAGCATTGACCACAATTTTAATGATGAAAATGAATTCTTAGAATTGGTATACTCACTCGGACCATACCGCCCAATTCAAATTCTTTTGTTATCTCATTTTATATCTATCTCTAGAGAACTTATGAAAATCGCACATGCAAGCCACGCGTGTGGGCGTTTACATGAAACTCCCACTTCTCAATAGATTTAAAATGTTTTATTTAGAAATCTCATCTAACAAACTTATGATAAGCGATGCAAGCAAGCCGCGCGTGTGGGCGTTTACTCACGGTCGTCTCACTTTGTTTAGAGATCAAAAAGTGGAGGTCTTGACATTTTAATTTGAAAAAATTAATTTGTCGGGTTGCTTGCTTAGTCTTTTTATTCAAAAGGTTTGTCCATGCGGATCACGTAATCTAGCATGCTTTTCTATAGAACTCGACATGTAAAACATGCTCGCGAATTCTAAAAAGCGATAAACGCGATAAACCTAGCATGCTTACTATGCGCATCCAATTCGTAAAACACTTAAATGTTTGTCAACGTAATATAAACATACATAGCATGCTACTGCACAATTTAAACATCCACGACATGCATATGAGCGATAAAATAAAATAAAACGCTCATCGCGCCCAATCGTGAAACCCGCACATTTAAATCTAATCTATTACATAGATTTACAAAGTGTAATTAAACTTCAAAAGCAGGCCTCGCGTGCACGGGCACGGACGGATTCAACAAATGGGCCTCGCGTGCGGGCACGGATCGGAAAATCTGGAAGCGGGTGCGGGCGGGTCGGCCCAATCAGGCCGGGGCGCTAGGGCGAGGCCCACCGCGCGCCGACTCTCTGTCCTCGCCACTCGGCGTGTCCTCGCGGGCTACCTCCATGATCGCTAAAGGCGACCGCGACCGACGCAGCGAACATGCGTGGCCACCGCCCGCGCCGACGTCTGCCGAGGCGTCGTCGCCAGTGGCTGAAACTTCGTGACCGCGAGTGCGCTCGCTGGCACCGGGTTTCGCCGAACAGCGCCCGTCGCCCGCTAGCTCGCACGACCGCGCACCTCGCGGGTAATCTCGCGACCGCGAGCTCGCTCGCTAAGCGCCGAGGATCTCAGCGAGCAGCGCCCGTCGCCCGCAGCCTCGCGATCGCCCTAGCGACCGCGAGACTCGCTTCATGAAACCACCGAGATGACGGTAGAGACTGTTTTTCCGTCGTTCGTTCTTCGTTCTTTCGTCTTCGTTATTCTTTTACGGATAAGATTTACATAATAAAATCTAATCTAACCACGGATTTTCTCGTGGTGTAAAACAAAACCAACAAAAACAATAAGCGAGCCACGATGAGCAGCGGATCCACAATTATTAAAACGCACGTAATAATCAAACGTGAATTAATCCAACAGAGCCAAGATTCGATCCCGTGCTCGATACCAATGTAGGAAAGCGTATGTTAACCCTCGCCCGAGGATCCATCTTGGGTGTTTAATTCACCATACATTGATTATAAACCTAGCATGCGTCTATATAATTAAATCGCAACACGTTGGGGTTTTCACGTGTTTACCTTTGGATCGAAGAGGTCGATGAAGCGAGATGAGCGGATCGAGCGGATCGGACTCGTGCTTTGACCTTACGGATCAGATCCCGATTGCCCAATCTCCAGCGTCGGTGAGGGCGATCTATGGAGAATGCTTGAAAATCACCCTTTGCTCTCACTAGAATTTTGAAAATTCTCTCAAGAGAACCTCTCAATCTCGAAAATAGTGTGTTAATTATGTGCATTCACCTAGACATTATCTCATACCTTATATTTATAATGCACTACCTTAATCCCATATGGAAATTACCATAATCCTATATGGAAATTACCATAATCCTATATGGAATATTACCATAATCTTAGGATTATTTCCATACTCTTAGGATTATTTCCATACTCTTAGGATTATTTCCATAATCTTATATGGAAAGGATCTATGCATATACCATAAATATAATTATATCCTTGTGGGATAAAGAGAATAAAATCTTTCCTTTGAGAGTACACAGGGGCACCGATTTTCTTGCAGCTACGGGCCTGGATGGGCGATCCAGGGATCAAATGCAAGGAATAAAGATGGGCCTCAAATAAATTAATTATCTTATGTTCAAATTGAACATAAATTAATTTATAAACATTTATTCATGCCACTAGAAAATAAATCTTGACTTACCCTTTATTACCGAAGTTGAGTCGGGCTTGCACTTAGACATTACGAATCCCGTATTTAAGATATCGAGCGTCCATTAATCATTTATAGCAATCATTGCTTAAAGCGATTAATAACTTCATTTCCTTAAGTAGTACCACTCAACCTTATTATTGTACTTGAGCTAACTCAACTGCGGGGTTTAGTACAATAAACCTTTGAGCTCCTTAAGGGGCGTCATCATCCTAAGCGGATACGGTGACTCGATCATGAGATAACTAGCGTGACATACAAACCTTGCCACCATCCGAGATGCGGAGAATCTTGGGTTAGAACATATAACCCTCACTCATAACAAGTCAAAGTGATGGTCGACAACTCATACTCACCTAATACCTTATCGAGGTTTAGATCATCGTAAGTCACCGAGATCTTGGTTCTTCACGACGGTCGGAAGAAGAACACATCTCACTGTGATCCTTCAATACGTCAGAGGCGTACCAGCATAGACAAGCAACTAAGTCAAGTCACTTCTTATCTATACTGTAGCCTAAACCGACAACTCGTCCTTGAGTCGTCTCGGTGTGAAACTTTTATATCTCATTAAGCGACCAATCATACGAGACTTACGTGATCTTCTACACACCTTGTATGATCTAACATATATGAGATAAGGGGACACCGATATATGCAATCAAGTATTCAAAGCAGATAGGAGATTGTAATAGTGGTAACAGAAACATTGTATACAAGCTCAACGATCGCTTTCAAGATACAAATCCAACACCACCAACGACCTAACGGAATTGGGGTCAATTGACAAATAGGGATCCGGAAATACTCTTGAAGGCTAAGATAAGCGGGGACAGAGGGTACCTAAGACCGCCTCAAACTATCTACATAAGCTGTAACAAACCCTCCGAGGGCCATCGCCTATCATCCGGATGCGCAGACACCACCACGCCTCCTCCGGGATCCCAGACTCCTCACAACTTCAAAAGTTCTGCAAGGTCAAACCCAACCTCGCCACGCCCACCCTCAACCCATCCCATACCGAGGATACCGGCGGAACCTAGAGCTCGACCCTATGGACCTACCCAAACCATTGTAGCACATATAATCTCTTCTACGGGAACTCACGGCGAACCCAGGCGGAAGGGAACTTTCGGGCGAGAAGATGAAGAAAACATACTTACTTTTCAGGCGAGTATATGGCTCCTTCAGTGAAGATCAGGATCAACTCAGAGAATTTCTCAGAAATTTTTCTCTCTCAGAATTTTTAAGCGTCGAAGAAGAAAGTGAACAGTTGCCTCTTTTGCGCCTATTTATAAGACTAGGGGCGCCTGCAAATTGCCGTTTCAAATTCAACACGCGCCTACACGTGATTGGATGTGCGTTACACGTGCGCACGCGGTTCGAGTGCCCAACTACCGCCTGGCGCGTATGACGTATGCCAGGATAAGATGGACCGCCAGTCTGACCTAGCAATCATCATACGGACCCCGACATCCTCCAGATGGTGGCACCTCAGCTCGCACCCCGTCCTTCCCACAAATACCAAGGAGATCCACATCGGACCTCGACGTCCTATCAACGGGCTTCGCCCTTTACGGGAAAGCCTACATCCTGATCGGACCTCGTCTGACCAGGCCGTAGATTCGGTGCGGCCCGGGGCACACCCCGACATCCCCGAAAAGGGCGGTCTCTCAGGTCGGACATCGACACCCACCACAGGAGTAACACCACCCGGATCGCACCTGGTGTAACCAACGCGAGGCGCGATATCCGTGTCGGACTTCGACTTCCGCCGGTGCCACATCTTTTCCAGCGACGGACAACAGACCACCCAACTCGATTCGGCACGGATCGCTAAATAAACCCTCACATTAAAAAGACAACAACTTCAACAAACAACTTCAGCCAAGCCACACCTCACCTCGGCGAAGCGCTTTCTTCACTCCACCTCGGCCTCGCTGTCCCTCGGCTATTCGGGGGGGGCTATGATGGGATATGGCCCAACCGACTAGGCCCACTAACAGGCCCAAACGAGCTGGGCCTAACGTTGGTAGCGGGCCCACGCGGTTGAGCCCAAGGCGAGCCCTAATCATTGCCCAAAACCCTAGCCTCCAGAACCGCCACCCTCGGCCAATGGAAGACAGGCCCCAGAGCCAAAGTCTGACGCTACCCTCGGCCAATGGAGAAGACGCCCCAGAACCAAGGTCAGGCGCCACCCTCCACGTGGCGCACATAAGGCGAAGGTCCCCGCCCGCCAATGGAGGCATGCCAGAGGAAGAGTCACGCCACGACCAATGGAGAGGTCGGGCGCGCCTTCAGTTGCAGATTCGGAGCTGTATAAATAGAAGGAAAACTGACATTAGAAGGGTTGGCAACTTATCGAATACTAAGAGCTTGTAACCACACTGCATTATAGTGAAAGTATTGAGGAAACACTCCTCCGTGGACGTAGATCTCATTAACGATCGAACCACGTAAAAGCCTTGGTGTTCTTTATTGCTTTTCATAAATCTCGCACACTCACTTAACCAGATTTATCATGATTCTTTACCAAAATAGTGTGTCAAGATTCTTGTCCCAATTATGTAGCTCTCGGAGAAGTAAAAAAAAACTAAAAGTGGAACAAGATGACTGAGGTTTTCTGATGTTGGGTTGTGTTAGATTAAACCAAGCCATAAGATTGTAAAGAGAAAGATCAAGTTTATTTATTGCTTTGTTCTCTATTTATAGAGATTACAGAGGTTTATAGACGTATGCATGGAATGCATAATTTAGCTAACCTTCTTCTAACAGTTTTGCCACATCATCATAACTATCTAACAAACTTTCTAAAACAGAAATCTATAACTAACAGAAACCTAACAGAAAGCATGCATGCTAATACAACCCCCACAAACATTGATCAACCTTTTTCAAATGGCAGTTTTTGAGTGAGCAAAGTAAACCGAGTTATAGTAATTGGTTTGATTAGAATATCAACAACTTGATCTTCTGAAGCTATATGACGAACATCTAGCTCTCGTTTGATAACTTCGTCCCGAACAAAATGAATATCGATCTCAATATGCTTAGTACGCGCATGTAGAACCGAATTTGAGGCTATGGAGGCTGCACTTTTGTTGTCACACCATATCACAGGTACTTGTGTTAACGAATAACCAATCTCCAGTAGTAGAGATTTTATCCAAACAAGTTCCATCGCAGTATCAGCTAGTGACCTGTATTCCGACTCAATAGAATTGTGAGAAATAACTCCTTGTTTTTTGAAACTCCAAGACAGAAGATTAGAACCCAGGAAGACAAAATATCCTCCAGTTGATTTGCGGTCGTTGACAGAGCCAGTCAGTCTGCATCTGAGTAAGCAGATAGAGATAGATACGGAGATGGTTTAATATGAGAGAATGATTTAGATTGCCTTTGAGATATCGAAGGAGTCGTTTGCACACTTTCCACTGAAGTTGGGTTGGCTATTGAAGGAATTGACTCAATTTATTCACCATATAAGATATATCCGGCCGTGTGATGGTAAGATATTGAAGAGCTTCAATGGTACTCCGGTAGAGAGTAGGATCATCAAAAAGAGGACTGCCACTTTTATGGAGTTTAGTACCAGTATCATAGGGCAACGACTGAGGATAGCTATCAAGAAGATGTGTTTTAACAAGAAGATCCCTTATGTACTTGGTTTGAGATAAGGTGTAAGCAGATTCTTTCTTGGATACGTCAATGCCGAGAAAAAATTTCATATTCCCGAGAGTTTTCAGAGCAAATTCTGAGGAGAGAGTGGAAATAAATTCCTTCACTAGTGAAGGATCATCACCTGTAACTAGTATGTCATCGACATAGACCAACACCAACAAGAGTTTGCCATTTTTTCTCATATTAAAAAACGAATGATCAGAATTTGAGTATTTAAACCCATAGGCAGTTAAGTAAGTTTTAAGCCTATCATACCATGGTCGAGAGGCTTGCTTTAAGCCGTACAAATACTTCTTCAATCGACAAACCCAATCTGGATGTTTAGGATCTGTAAATCCGGGAGGCTACTTCATAAACACTGGCCGATCAAGGTGACCATTGAGAAAGGCATTATTTATGTCTATATGTTGTATCTCCCAATTGTAGGTTACAGCTAAAGCAAATAAGAGCCTGATAGAGACCGGTTTCACAACCGGACTAAATTTTCCAGAAAGTCTAGTCCAACAAGTTGTTGAAATCCCCTACAAGTCTAGCCTTGAGTTTCAAGAGTGTCATCGGCAAACAACTTAACTCTATAAATCCATTTGCAATCAATAGGGTGCATATCTGTTATAGGAGGAACAACATCCCATGTATCTTTTACTTTTATGGCTTCAATCTCAATAGCCATGGCTTTATACGAGAGAGGATGAGCAATAGCCTCAGAGTCAAACGTCGGCTCAGTGAACTTGGTAGAGGTGTGATGAAATTTTGAACCAGTGGGTGAGAAAATGGAAGAATGTGGTATATTTGATATGGCTAAGAAGACCTTTGGTTTGAAAATGCCATTTTTTGATCTAGTAGTCATGGAATGAGAATTCTGAGGAGAATGAGCATGGCCGTGAGATAAGATATGAGAAGTGGAAGCACTGGATATTGGACTGGGAATAGATGAGATATTTGGATTATTTGAAGTGGAAGCACTGGATGTTGAGCTGTGGGTAGATGAGATATTTGGAGTAGATATGAAAGGAGAGTCTGTGGATGCTGAGGAAATATGAAGAGTATGAGATAGAAACTGAGTAGTGGGAATAACAGAGGGTTCAACAATAGAGAGTAGAGGTATAGGTATAGGTATAGGTATAGGTATAGGTATAGGTATAGGTATAGGTATAGGTATAGGTATAGGTATAGGTATAGGTATAGGTATAGGTATAGGTATGCGTATAGGTGGAAGAGGGAGATGAGGAGATGTATTAAGATTTTTATCTTGAGAAAAGAGTTCAGCATAGGGAAACTCACATTCATTGAATAGGACAGACCTAGCTATGTACATTCTCCCAGTGGGATGAAGGCATTTGTATCCCTTATGATTAGGACTATACCCTGAAAACATACACTTAGACGATCTGTATTGGAGCTTAGAAGTGTTGTATGGTCTGAGATAGGGGAAGCAACACACCCAAATACCTTTAGGAATTTATAGTCGAGGCAATATGTTGTACAAAGATGCATAGGGAGAGCGATTTTGGAGTGATGGAGTGGGTAACCTGTTTATAAGAAAGACAACTGTTTGGAAAGCATCCCACCGGAAAATTTTAGGGAGCACAACTGTAGCAAGGAGAGTAAGACCGAGTTCAATGATGTGTCTATGTTTTCTTTCAGATTTACCATTTTGTTGATGCGTGTAAGAGCAATGATGTCTAAAAAGAATACTAACGAAGTAAGAATAGACTTTAGAGGTCTATACTCCTCTCCCCCAATCCGATTGCCTGACCATAATTTTGGTTTGGAATTGCCGTTCAACAAACTTATGAAAATTTTGGAACACGATGACACTTGGACTTTGCAACTAATGGGAAAATCCAGTGAATCGTGTATAGTCATCAATGAAATGAACATAGTAACGATAACCATCTGAAGAAACAGTTGGGCTAGGACCCCATACATCACTGTGGATAAGTTGAAAAGGAGAGATGTTTTGATGTCTCCGATGGAAAATTAAAAGAATGTATTTTCCTAATGCACATGCATCACAAAAGCTAGATTTTGACACGTTTACGGTATGTTCATAGGTTGAAGAGTGGTACCTAACACACTATTACAAGGATGGCCAAGACGAGCATGCCACAATAGCACGTTATTATTAGATTGAACAACATAACGGTGGGTGGTAAAGTGTTATTAGGTGAGGAAAACCTAAAGAAGCGGTGATCCATGGCAGGGCGTGTACTTTGTGAGATCCAGATAGTACAAACCATCTTTAAGGGTTCCTCCAAAGAAGACCTTGCGATACTTTTGTCCTTAACAAAAGAAATTTGAATGAAACTCTAAGAACACATCATTATGCGGTAAATTTTGATATCTTGAGAAGACTTTTTGTAATGTGAGGACAAATAATAAATTACCGAGAAGCATGGGATATGGTGATTGAGTGCGAGGGTGAAGTAGATCCAATATGTGTGATAGGAATTTGAGAGCCATTACCTACGGTTAACATTTCGGATCCATGATAAGGATATTGAGTATGGAAAGAGCTAAGATCAGCAGTGACATCCGCAGATGCTCCTGAGTCCAAGTACCAATCGGATCGATTGGAAGTTTGAGAGCTAGGAAAGGAGACATTATAAGCTGTGGTAGATAGAGAGCTAAATGGCATAACCGAATTAGAACAAGATGTAGTAGTGTCAGTTGAAACAATATATGTTTGAGATTGAGGGAAATGGAGAGTTGCTGGTCCATTGAAGCTCACATCAAACCTTTTGTAGCATTTTAGAGCTACATGGTTAGGTTTTCCACATAATTGGCAGATATTTTTATTTCCATTAGAGTATTGACCTCCTCATCTGCCACAATTGCTCATACCTCGTCCAGATCTATTTCCACGACCTCGAAATTGTCCATATTGTTGTTGTTGACCATAATGTTGTTGATACACAGCATTGACTTGAGGTTGAAAAGCTACATTAACTGTGTTCATAGTAGTAGCTTGATTTTGAAGACGTAACTCATGAGTTTGAAGGGCAAACTGTACCTTATGTAGAGATAACTCCTACATTTTGAAGACAACAAAACAACATTGATGCTTTCGAATTCTGCACTAAGTCCTTGAAGTATATATTAGATCAGATCTGACTCCGAAATCTGTTGGCCTATATTGAATAATTGATCGGAAATCTCTCCAAATTTGAGAATGTAATCATCGATCGAAGAAGCTCATTTCTTCAACGCCTGCAGCTGATTTCGAAGTTGTATAGCGCGAGCTTTTGATTGAGAGTGAAATAGAGTTTCAAATGCACTCCATATTTGAGCTGCAGTAGTACATCTACCTATGTACCCCATCATTTTGGGAGAAATAGATGTGAGAATCCAACTAAACATGAATTGATCGCGACGAGCAAGTCAAGATAGGTCGGATTGACAATGATTCGAAGATGTGATTCCTTCAAGATGGATGCAACAAGATAAAGCGTGGCGGCGCGGCTCAAGTAATATTTCTTCAAAACCATAGGCACGTGCAGTAGCAAGAACTTGAGATTTCAAGAAATTGTAGTTTGAACGATCCAGTTTCAAACTAATTGGATGTATGGCTAGGAGAGAGGTGGTAGTTGATGTGGTGGAAGAATCCATGACAGAGTAGAAGAAGCCGAGATGAATAGAAAAAAAAAATTGAGGCAGAATATTTCAGATCAAAAAATCAAGCTCTGATACCATGTTAGATTAAACCAAGCCATAAGATTGTAAAGAGAAAGATCAAGTTTATTTATTTATTGCTTTGTTCTCTATTTATAGAGATTACAGAGGTTTACAGACGTATGCATGGAATGCATAATTTAGCTAACCTTCTTCTAACAGTTTTGCCACATCATCATAACTACCTAACAAACTTTCTTAAATAGAGATATATAACTAACAAAAATCTAACCGAAAGCATGCATGCTAATAGGCTGTATTATATACCCTTAGAGGAACTAGTCTCTAGCGTCTCTTGCTTTTGAGCGTGGTCCATTGCTTGATGATAAATGCTATTCCTTCTTTCAGAGTTGCTCTTCTTTGCTCTTTGTTATTCCACAGCTCCTTAATTACATACCTACCACTCGGATTATATTCATTTGCCTCCAACAAGGCTGTCCTAACTGCTTGGTAGGCTTCTTCGCCTAACCCATTCCTCAGCAGTGTCAGTTCCTGATCTTCTTCGTTCAGGATTGTCTACACCAAATAATTGGGAGAAAGAAATCAAGTACTTGAGCAGTCAATGACAGTGGATTTTAAAGCATCAAAAGGTCATATAGGTGAAGTCGGTCAAGATACTTCTAGGAATGGGCTAAAATTCAAGTTCCCAGCTAAAACTTGACATTCATTTTCTAACACAATTTAACATATCAAATTCACCTGCATAAAGAATGCTTTTTATGTGCCTTTGAGACCTAATTGGGCTGACATACTAAACATGTAAGTTTCTGTTGATAGGGATAGTATGTATAGTTGTTCAGCAAATTAGGAGACATTCTTTCATACTCTTCAATTTCAGCAATATGTACCTTGTAACTTTTACCACCTTCAATTCGGATGGTCTTGAGAGGGTGCCAATTAGGATCCCTCATGCGACTATCCCATTGCGTACATAGCTCAACAGCTCTGAGCTCTGTTTCATGATCCAAATACATCCTTTTGGCTGATGGTAAAAAGGCTTTACTGCTTAACTCTCCCATTCTCTTGACCCCAATGCTGGCCCGAGCGGACTGGTCCTTCATCTCCTAGAAGAAAGTTTTCTTGTAACATTTTGACAGAAAATTGAATGCACAGATAGTGTAGATGTTGCTGAAGTTTGAAGTTCTTTAGTATCAATGAGGGAATATTAGTGGCAAGTGATGAACGTTGTTGCTAGAAGATACTACATCAAGAAGTAAGCACTGCATGCATTATATATTCTGTTCCAATCACCACACGAAACCCTTTTTATTTTCTGTTATAATGGAGCACTTAGCAGCAAGTACATAGAGAATGCAAATACTTTTAATTTTGTGATGTAGTAGCAGAAAATAGAAAAGTTAGCATACACCTAGGTGTTAACTCATTTCTATCGAACATTAAAACATGAAGTTTTGAGCATCAAATATGAAAGCAAATGTTGAGTGCTTACATTTATTAGTTCCTTCCGAGCTTCTTGCAATTCATCATTGCTTTTTCGTTCTTTTATTATAAGAGCTTGACTGAGTTGATCAAGATCTTGAAGTTCTTCTTCCTTCTCTTCTAGTTCTTGCTGAATGGCACGAAACTTTTCAGACACTTCCTTGTCACCATCATCTCCCATGTGCTTTACAACTTGCAGATTCCCTGAGAGACGTTGTATCTCCAACTCCAGTGCTTGCTTCGCGTCAAGTTTCCTTTCTAAGTCAATAATTTTCCTCTGAAGTTTCTCTTTCTCTCTCTGAGAGAAATAATGAAGTTTATTAACAAAAACCTTCAATCCAATTGCTCAAGTTATATAATAAAAAAGCAGCACCTTGTGCTCTTCTGCCAAGATTAACATCTTTTCATCTGCCCTCTTTAATTCCAAGATTGCCATCTCATTCTACATAAAAAATGAAGTATTATCAACACTTTTGCAGTAAATGAAGTCACATCTAGAACATCTTGAAAGTTTATGCCTATATACTTTATCATTGGTAATGTGCATGAGCAAGATACAAGATTCAAGCTACCACTGACATACATAGGGTGAGCTTCTGTAACATTTACTTGACTAAATAGTCATGTTAGTGTCTACTTACTAAAGCTAAATCAAGAATAAATCTTCCGTTTCCCATTGAATGTGAGGTGGAAGATGGCAGATTTACCTGTTTCTGCTCATGGTTGAGCCGTTGATTCTCATTTTCATTATGAGCTTCACGTTCCTTCAACTCTAGTTCCTCTTGCTCGAGCTTCTTCCTCTGAACTTCCAATTGCATGGTGATTCTATCATGGTCCTGGAGAACTTTTTGGAGTTGATTACTGGCACTTTGCTGCAGTTTTCTTCTTTCTATTAGAAGTTGCAAAAGCAAGATTTGTATCAGTTTTATTTAAAAACTAAGCACTGAAAGATCAGAGAAACAAAGAAAGATAACAACAGAGAGAAATAGTTCTGTTACAGAACTATAATCAACACCAGAAACTGTATATACCTTCATTGAAAGTTCGGACCATCTCATCTTTTTGGCTGATCACACTGCTAAGGGATATGGAAGTTTCTTTGTATTTGTTTTCCATCTCTTTCAGGTTCCTGTTTTGTACATCTATTGTATTTGCCAATTGGGAGAGTAGTTTGCTATTTTTTATCTGCTCCTCCTCTTGACATTGTGCTATTGACTTCAGATCTCCATGCTTCTGTAGATGGTCACCAACAACATTGTCTGAGTGGAAATCACCATCTCGAGCCACCCAACCATATAGCTTTTCTACATTCTCTTCATCCCCAAAGTAGTCCCTCTTTCCTTGGTGCAGAGCCTCATAAGCCTTCTCAAACTTTAAGGCATCATATAGTCCAAGCCACTCACGTTTAAACTCTATTATTGCATACCCAGAGTGACCCTTAAAGTTCCACAAAGGGATTACCCTCACAGGATTGAACCCCTCCTTTCTCAGCATATCCCTAAGGTTCGAGCCACTCTGTCCAACATAACGGCCATTGTTCCACTGGACAGGAACATTTGCCACGATTCCCATCCATGGCCACACATAGAGCTCATTTGTGTCACAGCTCTCATGAAGAGTTCTGTCATCCACTTCACTTAATGAACTCTTTCCGCGATTTGTTTCTTGCATATACTTCTTCAAACCTAAATGTCTTCCCCTATCTTTCGCGTTCCTTTTACTCGATCCCTGGCTTATCCAAGCTGCGTGCTGCAACAGATCCTTGAAGCAAAATATCCGCTTCTTTTTCTGAGTGCAGTAGGGGCACTTGTATTCATCATCTGAAATTCTGACAATGTGGTTCGATTCCTTCAATTGGAGATAGCATGAATCAGCATACTCTTCTAACTCAGACTCTCTGATATCAGTATCCCCTTCCGATAAGTCAGACATCCTCAACAATACCTGCAGTAGATGCATAATGTGAGGATGTTTGTTAAGGATAAGATTTGATGCACAAAGAAGCTCGATAACACAGAAATGACACTGGTAAGAGCTTAGTTGAAATGACAGTGTAACATCCAACCTCATCATCTTCCTTATTAGGATTACAAGAGGGAAAAAAAACAAACAATAACCAGGAGGAGAAAACAAACAGCGATAACCAAAAAAAATTGGAGAAAAAAATGCATCATCCCTGTCAAAATCGAAACACAATTCCAAAGTCTCGAAACATGATTGAAAATGAATATCCACAGACTTCAAATCGCAGCATTGCTAAAAACCAAAATACATTTCGAATGAAGGTTTCTTATTTGTACAGCAAGAACAGAGCATCGTCATACACACCATATTTACCAGCAAGCAGCAACACACAGAAAATCAACAGCCAAATCCTTTCAGTCAACCTATTTCCAACCTCATCATCTCCTTATTAGGATTCAGGAGGAAAAAACAAACAAAAATAACCAAAAAATATAAAAAAAAATACTGGAGAAAAATAAAAAATGTATCATCCCTGTCAAAATTGGAACGCAATTTAAAATCTCAAAATATTGAATATGAATATACACAAACTTAAAATCACAGCACCGCTAGAAAACCAAAAAATAGTTCAAACAGAAGGTTTCTCATAGCGAAACAGAGCATCGTCTCAAGACACAGAAACACCAGAATTCGAAGGGGTTAACTGATTAAACTCAAAAATTATTGTTTCAAAGTGGAAAAATACACGCACACTGGCTAAGCAGACCGACGCAGAGAATAAAAACGAGGTGAAGTTGCCACTCTTAGGGTTTTAGGGGTTTATCTATGAGAGAGGAAGTGTGGAGTTGCGCAGAGAGAGAGAGCGAAAGAGAGCTCAGCTGCAAACTGCATGGATGGCTATAACAGTGAGTGTATCTGCAACTTTTCGTCGTCCGCAATGTTTTCTAAATTAATTTTAGTGGAGCGTGACACGTGACTTCTCACGATTGATTAGCTGTTAAATAAGCAAAGCGTATGAATTCTGACAGACCAAGGGGTAGTTTTTGCGGTGATATACCAGATTTACCCTTTAACTTTCATCAATGCCATCTCTCTTTATATCTTACTTCTAACAAAATTCAAGTGAAAAGGTGCAAGTTAAGAAAATAGAACAAATGGAGCAAGTACTTATAATTTACAAATTAATTTTTTTTCCCCTAAAGCTAAATTTAAATAATATACATATAAGGGTTGGATCAGGTGAACTCATCTTTTTGAGAGCTTGAAAATCATGATAAGGCGTTGAAGATAATGCATTAAAACAAGATAAAGTTGTGAAACGAAACTTTCTAAAATTGTTGTACAACAAAATAATTTTAGAAAGTTTTCGTTATGCACAACTTTATACCGCTTGTCATCATCTTCAACGTCTTATCATCAATTCGCAGAGTTCGTAAAAAGATGTGGTTCTCATTGATTCACTTCATATATATATATATATATATATATATATATATATATATATATATATATATATATATATATATATATGGATCAAATAAGACTCGGCCCGAGATAATATGTAGTACTCAATCACATCCACTCATCTCATAGATCCTATTATTGAGATTTTTTTTGGACTTTTTAAACTTAATTTCGCTGATTTTATTACAATAAGGGTATATTAGTAATTTGATTTGTTATGTGATTGCGAAAAATAAACATGTATTTAGTTGAAGTGGCTTATGCATTCAAATGAACACAAAAATCCATACAGTTAAACACAATAATACATGTGGTTGGAAGCTCGCGCCCAGCAAGCGGGCACGCCCAGCGTGCGCTTGTGCTCCCGCGCCCGTTTGACAACAATGTATTTTTACGTTTTGTTAAATGCATGAACATGTTTTGTTAAATGCATGTTTGTATTTCGTACCAACATGCAGTTTTATGTTTTGATCAATGTTGTTTCATGTTTTGTTCAATGTAGTTTTATGTTTTGTTAAATGCAGTTTTATGATTTTCGACAGCAAATCTCTCATCCATCATTCTCCGTCAATTCCGACGTCTCTTTCCCAGATTACCGGTGAATTATCCGTGAACCACCGCCAAGCCACCATCTCTCTCGATTCTCCAATCATCTATCAAATTCATCTTCTATTTTTTTTTCAAAATCATCAATTTTGTTCTCAAATTTTGTTCTTCTTTTTCTTTCTCTCAAAATATGTTGCTTGTGTATGTTGCTGCTGCTGTTCACCGGTGTTGCCACAGTTACCACCGGCGCCGTTGCCGTTGCCGTCGTCGTCATCGTCTTCGGCGCCACCCGCTGTCGCCAGTGAGGAGAAGAAGAAGACTGCTTTGATTTCTTCCAATTTTGCCCTTGCAGGAAAAAAAAAAAAAAAAAAAAAACAGAAAATGAGCTGCCACGTTTCAGCTTGTGGTGTGGTCACGTGTTCAAAATGTGTGGTCTAGATTGGGTACTACATATTATCTAGGGATCGGGTACTATGGGAACCCAGTCATATATATATATATGGGAGGGTTAACGTGAGAACCATTTTTATTGTGAGCGTGAGAACCAAAAGCGATGAATTCACGGTGAAAGTTGATGAATCCATTGGGAAAATTGCGAATCCAAAAAATAGAATTTTCGCCTCATGGGATTCGAACCGGGTGAAAAAATCAATTTTGAATTCATTAACTTTCTCAACGGATTCATCAACTTTCATAACGAATTCATTTGGTTCTTAGTTTTTAGGATAAGAATGGTTCTTATTTGAACCAGATCTGTAATAAATAGCTTATAATGGTCAAATAGAACGAATGATGATGAACTGTTGATACGAGACCAATTAAATTAAAATTTATAGCTAAACATAATAGTTGTTACTATATGCTCTTCACGTTAAAATGAAATAATAAAACAAAATTATAGCTATACAACTTTGTTTAATATGTACTATACCAAAACAAATTGAATTAAGCACTTCTCTCATGCAATGCGCCTATACACACGGCGGATGGGCGCGCTAGTAATTAAGGGAGGGGGGATCACATATTACAATGTCAAAACTTTAACTACTCGATTCGACTTGACTCGATTATAATTTTATTTATTTCATCAATCCGCACGCACGATCCAGCTAGTCCTTCCCAATCACTCCAACTGTTTGCAAGGTATCGGATTTGCGAGATCTGCCCAAGAACAAGACAAGAATCCAATTAATATAATTATACGAGTTAAAATAAATTAATATATCAGTATTAGTGCATACCGCGTGTATATATTTGTTCCCGTTTGGTCGCCATACTGCTTGTCTTGCAGGTGGGCAACCTTACGGAGGAACGATTTGTTGACGAACTTGTCGCCGGAGCGGATGGAGGCGTCCGGCTGGTCGACCTCAGGCATGCACTCCCTATTCTTCTTGGTCACCTGCACCGACGGTGACCGGACGAACTGCTGCGTGACCGTGTGTGCCCCGATCATGAGAGCCACCACGACCATCGCCCCCATGACCCCTATCGGCGCCGCCGCATGGCCCAGCCCCGACGTGAACTTCTTGAACATCCCGACTTTGGCGGGGTCTTGGCGGGTTGCGCCAGCAGTAGCGGGGGAAGCCGCCAGTTTGGGAGCGGTCGCTGAGGCCAGGCTGCGGATGTAGAAGGAGCTTTGCATTGATGGTTTGCATTGTCTCTGTATCATCCATTTGTTTTAGTTTTTTTTTCGAAACAAATTAATTTGTGACTGTAGCATGATAATGTATAGTAGGATTACTTGCTAAAAACATTTGTTGATATCTAGCAAAACATACACACCCGAAAATTTTCTAACAACCAGAAAACTGACGTGGCGTGAATATTTTTCTACATTGACATAAATGCTGATGTGTATTTGAATGTTGGCGTAGAAAAAAATCACAACACATAATTTCTCGTAAAAATTATATGCGTGTCTATTTTGCTACAAATCGAAAAAATATGTTATTATTGTCACAAATTACAAAATATGTTTAAAATCAAAATTGGACCAAAATTTGTGTATTGTTAAACACTAACCCTATATAGGAAAGGGAAAAGAAAAGTGGGATGAAGAAAGCTAACCAAAGCGCTGAATGCCATCTTGAAATAATCCTCTGGGAAATTCTTTTTGGAGATATGATGATAGAATGGCTTTATAGATTATAGAAAGTAGTCACACAAAAATGGTAGTTAGGGATTGATGGTTTGTGTAAAAAATGTGGTTTCTCGCAACGAATTGAGTGGGGGGTCATTCAAAAATGTCGCAGTTTGTTTTGGATTTAATGGCTGCTCACTTTTTTGCAGCTCAATTTCAACTTAACTAGTATTTATGGATCTATTAGTGCATCAGTTTCTTTAAATAGAATAAATTAGCTTTCCACAAAAGTGCAACGGATAGACGCGTGGTTTAATGATTAATTAATTAATTAGGGATTAATCGAGTTTGAATTAAGATTTATTAATTTATAATTAGAATCTATTATTTTCTAATCATGATTTATTAATTTAATTAGGACGAATGAATTATGCATCGAAGTGTGTCTCCTTCACAAAAATCTAGAGAAAAAATGCATGCAAAAGGCATTTCGAAGAACATAAAATGTTAGTAACGAGAATAGTGATTCAAGCAAGACAAATTAGTGAAATTGAGATATACATTTGGAATAGTAGTTTATGTTTTGAAGGAAAAAAAAGTTGGTTGAAGAAATAATTATCATTAAGTTATGATACATTGGTGTTGTTTTTATTTTTACAAACGTAATTCGATATGCCTGCTGCTGCCTCATTTTTCTTTCTAGTGATCTATTGCTTGCTACCATAAAACATTAATGAGAAAATATTGAGCAAATTCAAATTTATAACATTTCAATCATGAAATCACCACCTCATCGATAGATCATCTAATTAATTGAGACTGCTTGCTACAACTAAAATCATTAAAATGGATTTATAATTAGTGCGATCGATTTATATCCTATTTTGAATTATCCATTGCCTTGATGCTACTCGGTGTGATATAAATTGCTTAGTGAGAAAAATATGAACTGCTGTTTTCTATATATGCAGATTTTCTGATTTTGTTTGGAAGATGTTTCTCCTTCAACTACTAAGGGGGTGTTTGGCTAAGCTTATTTTAGAGAGCTTATAAGATGTTTCAAGAGCTTATAAGAGGTAATGTCTCAAGTGCTTATAAGTCGTTAAAGTGTTTGGATAATTGATCTTATAAGATAGAGAAAGAATCGTGAGTTAGAGAGAAAATCATAGTTAGAGAGATAAAATTGACGAGATGTGAAGTTGATAGTGTATGTGTAGGAAATAACAAACTATAATAAGATTATTTTGATAAATTCATGGTTGCTTATAAGTTTATGAAAAAATAAGTTAGGGTTGACCAACTTATTTTTAGGGGAGCTTATAAGTTGTTGAAGCTTTTTTTACAACTTATAAGTTGTTTAGGAGCTTATTTTGTCAAACGCTTTGCAACAACTTATAAGCTCCTAAACAGCTTATAAGATGTTTTAAAGAGCTTATAAGCTTAGCCAAACACCCTCTAAGTTGTAGATTTGAGTTATCTAGTGCAGGTGACTATGGAAATTAATGTATGAATGTACGTGTAACTCTATAAAAAATAAAAAAATAGTCGTTAAATGTGAAATCTATAGAAAGGGAAATAGTATCCAAATCCCACCGATTAACTTTCCATATGATAAATTTGGATTTTAGGGGATAGAAATTTTTCTTTATTTTATTAGTCAAAGAAAGGGGTTTTACTCAATTAAAGAGGTATCTGTTGGCAGTTTTGCTAGGAATAATAAGGATTATAATATGCAAATGAAAAATGTTATAATTTCCTCATTATTATGTATCTAACTTGAGAGATGGTATACGGGAGCAAATACATATCAAACTTTCATTTTATAAAGATCCTTGTATTTTGAAGTAAACAAAATATTAGTGTCATCGATATATTTATATACACTCTTATCATTTGTAAAAGACGAACCATATACTACGAGATAATTAAAGCAAAAGGAACAAAAACAAACTACGAGTAAGCATGAAGGTAAGATAAAATTACATTGTGTATGCCAAATTAAAAGGCTACAATATTTGTATGTCTTAACCATCACCTCTCACGTCTGAGCAAATAACAAGGTTCTCCTATGCAAGTCAATTGTATTGCGAGTGTACAACATACACGTATAAATTAAATTTTTGTGAATCATTTCAACTCTTCGAGTAGAAGTCTACCGTGTGTTCCTCACTGCTGTACTCTTGGCTTGACAACGCGCCCTTAGCAAACTTCCTCAGGTCGTAATCGGAGTCGCTACTCGAGGGTGTCGACGATACCTTGGCACCCGCATTTAGGTCATCTAAAGACACGTCTCCTTCGAGAGCACGTACGATCTGTATATCACAAAATACTTAGCATTGGCTGCCGCCACTAAATAATAACTCGACCAGAATGTATCAATAGAGATGTCAAAGTGGCAAGTTCGATCAAAAAAAATTCAAACAACAATTCTATCGGCTCAGTCCAGCCAAAAAAACCACTTCTATGCACAAAAAAAATTAGACCCGCCCCATTTTTCTAGCCAAATTGGCATTTTGGGCCCGGTTCAATGAGGCACTTACGGGATCCTATGTCCCATAGTTTTGGACCTTTGGTGTCTGAACTATTAATTTCACTATTTTATAAATATTTATTATAAAAAAAGTATTATTATATAATATGTCCTAATTAAAAATTGAATTATATACACTAATTATTACGGACTAATTAAACATAATCAATTATTCATTACAGAATTGCACAATAATAATAAATCCTAATTAATTTAGTGAAAATTATACTAGAACATGAGAAATTAAACTTAGAGAAAAATGATTAAGAACTAAAGAAATATGAAAGTAAGAGACGAAGTGGGCACCGAAAGCGGGATATAAGACCTCATATGCTTTTGACAGGAGAATATACAAGGACAAGGTTCAAATTCATAAATTTCTAATCATGCTGAGATATAACAAGTATCTTGTCAGATCGTCTCTTAGGTCAAGACTCGTCAGATGGTACTCATATTATCACCGGTCTTGGATACGGAAAATATATTGGCACCGTTCCACAGATTTTGACCTGTTAGATAGTCTGATACAAATTTTTATGCTAGAGGGCAAAATAATATCAAACCTGACTCATTTTGGGACGTCCTCGAGCAGAATGTCTAATGCAAGCACCAGCACATGACACCATGTGAAGCATTTCTTTGTGATCGTAGTTATTTCCCAATCGTGGATCAACCAATTCCTCATAGCTGCCTCCTTCTTGAACTTGCGTCAGAACAGGCCTAGCCTGTATACGTACAAACAAATTTAAATAAATTAAATGGATTAAAAATACAAGAAACATAAATGATTAATTGAACCTCAAAATGAAAAGTATTTGTGCAGAAATTTGATTAAATGAATTACCCAATCAACTAAGCCATCGTCGTCGCTGTGGATGTCGATAGGCTGTCTTCCAGTTATTAGCTCCAAAAGCATGATTCCAAATGAGTAGACATCGGACTTCTCGGTTAATTTCCCGCTCGATGCGTATTCAGGAGCCAAGTACCTAGTATTGTATGTTTCACAATTGATATTTCATCTCCTATTTTTTTGTGACTTTAATATTGCTTGTAATAGAATCAAAAGTATTTCGAATTTTACCCGAATGTTCCCATTATACGAGTTGAGACATGAGTGTGGTTGTCATTTGAAAGTTTGGCTAATCCAAAATCTGCTACCTACATTGTGATGTAAGAGTAATACAAGATAATTAATGGATCAAACATGGCGTATTTCTAATTATATCAGATAATTTAAGTAAATATATAATCTTCGTACTGCATTTGAAGCAGATTGTACCTACCCTTGCTTCAAAATTTGAGTCTATCAAAATGTTTGCAGCTTTTATGTCTCTGTGGATAATGCGAGGATGACCTGCAGATTGATTTGGAAAGTATGTTATCGTATTAAGAATAATTTAAGGATAATGCGAGGATTGATTTGGAAAGTATGTTATCGTATTAAGGATAATGCGAGGATTGATTTGGAAATAATTTATGGCTCTATAAGAATAAATAACTTAGGTAGGGTTATCGTATTAATATATTAATTGACTATATATAAATGCATAATAAATATGACATAAAATATATATTCAAATCAAATACTTACAGTCTTCGTGAAGATATGCGAATCCTTTAGCAGACCCCAGAGCAATTCGGTGTCTGGTAGGCCAATCCATAGTTGGGCGACCAGCTCCTGTGTGTAGCAAATAAAACATATTTAATTAATCTTTTAATATTTACAACTAATTTAGTTTGAAAAAATAAAATGCCACAAGCGTTATATTTAGTGGTATTATGTATATATAGACAGAATGATGTGTTCGAAAATTATATTGGATTTTCTATTCAAATCGGGGAATTATCGTCAGGTATAGTTTAAAATATATGTGACAACAATCAAAGAGAGAGAGAGAGAGAGTTACCATGAAGATGATATTCAAGGGTGCCATTAGACACAAATTCATAAACCAACAACCTTTGAGCTCCGGTGGTGCAGTACCCAACCAGCGACACCAGGTGGCGGTGGTGCACTCTGCTGATAATATCCACCTCCGCGTGGAACTCGCGATCGCCCTGCCCGCTGTTGGATTTCAGGCTTTTCACGGCGATTTCCTTCCCGTTGGGCAGCACCCCTTTGTGCACGTACCCGAAACCCCCCTGCCCGAGCAGATATTCCTGGGCAAAACCGCGCGTCGCCGCCGCTAAATCTTCGTACGTGAAGCTGCTCTGGCTGGACCCCAGGGACACCGCCGATTGCTGCGGCGGCGGCATTCCGCCTTGGTATGGCCCCGAGAAGCCGCCCGAGCTCATCTCGCTGCTGGTCATTGCTGGCGGCTGCGGCGGAGGCACCGGCCTCCACCCGTATTCCGAGCTCACTCCGGCGCTCCCCGGTGGAGGCGGTGGCTGGATCTTCACCATGTATTCCGAGGAAGGGTTATTATAGTAATTATCTGCAGGAAATTCCGTTTGTTTTGTCAAATTACTAAATCACGCACATATATATTCAAAAAAATTAAATTAATTATACTAGTATTTATAAATAGATTACTCATATTTTGTTGAGGATTATTGTTGTCTCTGTAGTATTTGAGCTCGTGATCAGGCTTCTTTCGCTTCTTCTTTTTCAAGCAACAAATCATAAAGGCGACAAAAACGAATAGCAGTAATGCTGCTCCGGCAGCAGCTGCTGCGATGATGACGGTTTGATTCGACGAATCGTAATTTTTTCCCGATGCATCCTCTACTTGCGGCGAATCGCTCCTTACACGATCATCTCCAGATCTCGACGGCGGCGAAGGTGAGTCTCCGGACTTAGAATTCGGCGGCGATGGAGATTTTTCGTATCTATCAGAGGGCGGAGACTTGTCTTTGTCGTTTCCAGACGGCGGCGACGGACTAGAAGATTTATCATTACCAGAGTCCGACGATGGCGATGAACCACCGCTCGAGGATGGAGGCGGAGGCGATGAACCACCGCTCGAGGATGGAGGAGGCGGCGATGAACCGCCGTTCGTTTGCGGTGGCGTTGAGGATTGTGGAGGCGGCTGTGATCCAGCGGTCGACGGTGGTGTTGGTGTTGATGTTGGAGTCGGCGGTGGTGGTGATGATTGTGAAGCGTCCGCCGCCGGCGGTGGAGGTGAAGATGACGTTGAGTCAGGTGGCGGCGATGGACTCGAAGACGAATCCGACGACATTATACAAATATATCTAAATTCGGAAGAAGGCAACACGCATCCCTACCGTTCTCCCAATCAGGTAACCCCTGATCAAAATTCAAATCTCCTCATCATCAACTTTATAAATCAAATTGCATAAATTCAATGATCAACACAAATTAACGTCTGCAAAAATCTAGCATTTTCATACTACACGATTTTGCAGACGAGAAACTTAATTTGATTAGAAAAGAATTAAATTTTTCAGGAAATGTGATTATTAGAATTTAATTTTGAAAAATAAAGTTTTGGAAGAAAAAAAAGGAAAAGTAAAGAGAGGAGAAAATGGATACCTTTAGGAGAAGGGCGGGAGGTTTGAGAGAGGACGAGGAAGAGAAAAGAAATGGAGCATGGGAGATTAGTTTCAACAAAGCAAAAAATAGGGTTGAAATTACATCCCAATAAATCTCCTACGAAAATGGAAAATGGAAAATGAACTTCATTTCTATTTTAGTTTCTTTCTTGGTCAACTTTTCTATGTATGTCGTAGTTTAAATTTCCAAATGATTTCTTTTCTCGATTTAACTGATCATGAAATTTACTGTGGTTTCTTGTCCCAAATGGTATATAGTTGGTTAGATATGTGGAGCCCCTGATCGATAAAATGTCACATTAAGATAAGAAAGCTAAATGAAATGTATATTCGGTGCGTTTGGCTTTGTAGGAACAAAAAAAGATAAATTATTTTATCAATTATTATACAAAATTTAGGTTCATCAATACTTTTCCTTTGTTTTGTGGATGAATGGAAAATTAAATTATCTATTTAGGACTTCATGTTTCCTAGGGCAAGACAATAAATGATTGGGTATTCCGACTTAGATAACTTTTATACTCCTAGCTAGCTTGTACGCGAAGATATGCACATAATATTTAACTTAAAAATAAATTGTGAGAATCAAATTTATTATATTTCGGTGATATTTCACTTCAATTACATTTGAGGTAATTCGTGCATAGTATTACGAGCATAAATGTTTAGTACAATAATAAGGGAACCAATTTTATCTTTGAGTTACCTCACTCATTGTCGATACATGTTTGTAAAGTTCTCAACTCAAATACTCTAATATAAGGTTACATGCCACTTGTTCTCATAATTCTTATTTAGTAGATTCGATAATATACACAAGAGGTGATCTCCTATGTGGATGTTCGTATGTACGGGTGATGATACTTTTCTTTAGTAAAAATGATATTTTTTTCAATATAAATGATATTTTCGAAACAAATGATATTTTTCCTCAATGTAAATAATTCTTTTGTTAAGAACAAATGATACTTTTGTCCGTCCGCAGATGTATATGAGTTTTTGTGTATACACGATATTACATATGAATGCATTTTTTTACCTCAAAAAATATATATGTACACTCACAATCAATGAATTGCGTGTGGCTTATTTCGCTTTCACGTTAACTAGAGTTTATTATAGCAAATTAGAATTCGCAAATATTTTAAGCATTCGATTTCTTGTTTTTAGATTATAGTTGACTGGGTTGGCTATTTCATAATTCGTATTTATAAAAAAAAACATTTAATTGTTGATAAATGTTGATTACGAATTGATTCTTTTTTTTTTCAAATATTACTAAGGTAATAAATTTGATAATCGGGCGCCGAATAGAATACAAAGAAATGGAATAAATGTTTTTTTACTATGGTGGGAACCTGCAACTCCTCAATAAATTATATTCATCCGTCTCATTATTGTCGGCTCATTTTTCTTTTTGGGTTGTCCCACTATTATTAACTCATTCCAAAAAAAGAAATAATTTCACACTAAAAAGTATCTCGAATTTCGTACAACACTATTTTACACACAAAACATAACTCTCCTTAATATAATTGTAAAAAGAAACGTACCAATAATACAGGGACGAAGAAAGTATCATCTTTAGTTTATTTTTTAAAATTTATGGGAAAACCACAACCGTTACCTTTAATTTACACTGAGTAAATTTTATGTTCCTAAGTAATAGTCTAAAATCATACAATTCATGAGAAATTCATCGCCGCTACCCTCGTTCCGCATTGGTTAAACCTCACGTTTTTATGCAATAGTCTGCACATCACACAAGACATGTAAACAACGTTTGAAAAATCAAATATGACACACTCGGATCTATAGAGGTATTAGTGGATGTCAAACATGTAACCTTTTGGTCACAAGAACTCACTTTACTTGTGTAATAGCTGGCAAATCTTCCGCAGTTACCCTCGATCCGTACTGGTTAAAGTATCATTCACACTTTTGTACAATAACTTGCAAACCATACATGAGCGATAAACCACACTTGAAAAATCACATGTGACAAACTCGGACTTATAAAGGCATTAGTGAGGGTGGAACCTATAACCTTTTGGCCATAAGAATCCACTTTACATGTGCAATAACCTGCAAACCACATAATTCATGGGGAACCTCCCGCCGTCACTCTCGGTCCGCACTGGTTAAACCCCACGTTTATGGACAATAGCTTGCAAGCCACACAAGAAAGGTAAATCACACTTGAAAAATCATGTATGACAGACTCGTACATATAAAAACGTTAGTGAGGATCGAATATGTGACCTTTTGGCCACAAGAACTCATTTTACCACTAGATCAATCAAAAGTAATATATGATATTATCTTATGATAATCACAGTTTGTGTTTCTAACTTTGACGAGATTTTGAAAAATGTCTTAAACTTTAATTAATGTCTCCAACTTTGATGAGATTTTGAAAATATCCCGATTTAGAGTTTCCGACGACGGAATGCTAAGTCAGTCCATCGGATTCTCGTGTGGATTATAACTCAAATAACTTAACATTCCGTCTTGAGTGAATTATAACTCAAATATTCAGGATTCCATCGTCAGAAAATCTGAGTTCGGGAAATTTTTAAAAAATGTTAAAGTTAGGGATATTTGATGTATTAACTAAAATTGAGTATATTTTTTAAAATTTAATTAAACTTAAAACTATTTTAATGTATTAATTAAAATTAAAGATATTTTTCAAAGTTTCCTCAAAATTAGAAACACAAACACTGAATATGATCTTTATAAAAATGCAAAAGAAGTGAAGTTCTTTTAGAAGTCAGTCGTTCTTTTTTTTTTAATTGGCACTGGCATTACTAGGTGGAGAGAAGTGAAACTTCCAACCCAAACCTTTAGGTGAACCCCAAAAAAAAAAAACTTTAACACCGTCAAAGTCGAAACCTAAAATCCACATGTTTTTCTATTTATAATATTTGATAAAAATTTAGATAACGTTCATCCAAAAATATATTAATTATATATTATATATTGATTATATTAAATAAAGATAATTATATTTTATTAATTTATAACTATAATTTATTAATTCAAAATTAAAGTTTGTTAATTTATAATTCTGATTTATAAATTCATAATTAAAATTTATTAATTTATAATTAGTTTTATTATTTATAAGTAGGGTTTATTATTTAAAATTATTATTTATTATTTAAAATTAAGATTTATTAATTTAAAATTAGAATTTATTAATTTAAAATTATTATTTATTAATTTAAAATTAGGATTTATTAATTTACTTAGTTATTAAATTAAATAATTTTTATTTAAAATTAACTTAATAATAATTAATTAAGTAAATAACTAATTCATTAATTAATTAAAAATTAATTAGGATGATCTCACCATCCAACCCCGGACAGGGACCACCCATAATTTTTTATATTTGTTAAATATTAGAACATTTTTATTACATTTGAACAAATTTTCCTGTACACTCTAGTAATTTAAATTTGTGAAATCAGGATCACAGTCAAAAAAATGGGGATATCATTGTTATTTTTCACGATATTTTTTTCGTAGTTAAGTATTTTATTTGAATTTGAATTCGAATTCATCTAAATGAGATTTGCCCAACCAGAAAATTCCGCGACTCGCCAACTAGAAACATCCATTTGCCAACTCACAACTATATGTTTTCTAGAGAGATAAAACGAGGCCACTAGCAGCAAGAAACCAATTTGAATTTCAATCCGGAAAACCTAAATCGATTTTCGATCGCTTCCCTGAAAGCACGCGGCATAGGGAGAGGGAAAAGTTATTATAGAGTCCGAGAATATTCGATCAAGTCAACTGATCAATCGGAATTCCAAATTATGCCATCGCGCAGAAGAACTCTCCTCAAGGTCATCATTCTCGGCGACAGTGGGTCAGTGTTCCCCATCTTTAAAAATCCTTTTGTAGATGCATTCGTTTCTATCTGATTAAACTTTGTGCGCGAGTTCGAGTATGGAGATATATTGTTACTTCTTTCAACAAAAGATTTTAAACACAAAATGCTGTTGATCTTTAGTGAAGAACGTTTATACGATTGATTTGTTTATATTTTGGTGTAGGTTTTAAGATTGATCTGATTTAGGGCGCTGCTGTGATTGTGCATTTGATAAAAGCGAGAAGCAATTATGTAATTTGATGAAAACTGGAATTCCTTGATTTATTTTAACCCTCTTTTTGTAAAGCTGTATTTCAGATCTGGTAGTTTTGAGTCGAACAATTCTACCGTAAAGCAATTATGTTATCTCATGCATTCTCACTATGTGCAGTTCCACATGACTGTCAACTTGAATCTACTTACTGATATATATGATAATTTTTTTTGGTTTGATTTGCAGGGTGGGGAAGACCTCATTGATGAATCAGTATCCTAGACAGCTGATTTTTTCATCTTCATGTATTTTAGTTAATTCATTTATCGTTTGGACATTTTGCTTAAATTGGTTATAATTATTTGTTTGATGTTATCCTTGAACTTCATTTAAAGATATGTAAATAAGAAGTTCAGCAACCAATACAAGGCGACAATTGGGGCGGATTTCCTGACAAAGGAAGTTCAGTTTGAGGATAGGCTTTTCACCTTACAGGTTAGTCTGAAGCAATAGTTTTTAGCTACCCAAGGGCCAAGGGAAATCCAAGAATTTGACTCGTCATCTATTCATTCTTTGTGATCCTTCTTGCCCTTTTTATGCCTTGACATTCTCCAATTAGATATGGGATACAGCTGGCCAAGAAAGATTTCAAAGCCTCGGTGTTGCTTTTTACCGTGGTGCTGATTGTTGTGTGCTTGTTTATGATGTCAATGTGATGAAATCGTTCGACAATCTTAACAATTGGAGGGAAGAATTCTTAATTCAGGTACCAGGGCAATGTTTTGCCTACTTCGTATTTAAACGCCAAATATCTGCTCCTCCATTCAGTTCTAGATAGAGGCTTTTGCATGCTTTTACCGTACTATTCACATTTTCACTAAGATAAGAATAAAGTTAGTTGATTTTTGTTACCATGTGAAGAAATTAAACAGAAAACAATAAACTAAAGCAGAAATTTCACTGCAGGCGAGTCCTACAGATCCAGAAAATTTTCCTTTTGTTGTGATCGGCAACAAAACTGATGTAGATGGTGGGAACAGTAGAGTGGTATGGCTTCTCTCTATGTCTCAGCATATGTGTGTCAGTGTGTGCGTGTTAGTGTCTATCTGTCAACGGATTATGATGTTCAAACTTCTATGCCAAAAAAAAGGAAAAAACAGTGTAAAATATCTGAGTCACCCAAGTTTGTAAATGTGATGGACATCAGGACATATTTTGTGTCTTAGTTATAATCGTTAGTTTTTTTATTAAAAATATATATTATCGAGCTAGATATCGGCTTAGAACATTTTGTACACAATTATAATTCTATCGTCAATTCTTGGTTTCTTCTTGTTTATATCTCATAATTTGATTATTGAATCTTATTTAGTATGTGAACTGACATGGGTATTTTGCAATAATGCTTTGAATGTTTTTCTTGTATATTAATATATGATGTTTCAAACACTCACTATTATGGGGGATCTTATTTTTTGGTTGTGCATTTGGTATGTGCATGTAAATTGGTATCCCAGTTTTTGCAAATGAACATTGTCATCCCTGCGGGGCATATGTCCAGCTTTGTGCATTGACTGGTGTAGTTTTGATTTTTGAATACTCTGGTCTTGTTTGGAGGTCGCCATGGCTAAACATCAGCTATAATGTGCTGATGCCTACTTACTACATATTTGTTTGAACTGCAACAGGTGTCCGAAAAAAAGGCTCGGGCTTGGTGTGCCTCAAAAGGGAATATTCCCTACTTTGAGACTTCTGCCAAGGAAGGCACTAATGTTGAAGAGGCTTTCCAGGTCATTGCAAGTAATGCCCTGAAGAACGGAGAAGACGACGAAATGTAAGCCAATCATCTCATCTTTTGTAGATATCACTAAAGTTACCCGAGAATATATGATTTTTATCACTAATAGTGTGATTTTATTTTTTAATCAATATAATATTATAAATTCACATGAAAATAGTGGAAAGAAAACATATATCAAAATCTAGAAGTTCCCTAAAATAGTGTGATTATGATTTTATTTTTAATCAATATAATATTATAAATTCACATGAAAATAGTGGAAAGAAAACATATATCAAAATCTAGAAGTTCCCTAAAATCCCATATGGGAAACCCTTTTTTGAAGAAAAGAATACCCTCTAGAATCCGACATACAAGAAATATTCGCTGTTGGAAACAAGTTTCACACTTTCTCTTCTTAGGGCCATTAGTTCATACATAAGCGGCATATGTACCTTCTTTTTATATACCTGGTTGTTCATAATGCTTTAGAAACTGCTATGTTACTTGGTAATAATATATAATGAGTAGATCGATATGCTAGCTTGAATCACGCCTGAAATTTGTCTATGATTTCATTGGTGTAGATACTTGCCCGATACAATTGATGTCGGAAGCAGCGGTGAGCAAAGGTCAACTGGATGCGAATGTTGAAAACTGTCGATTATCCCAGGAAGCAGCAAGGCCAAAGTGACTAATACTCCTGTTTTAACTCGTATTGTTCTAAGTCATTTTCATTGCAATTGGATACGTAGTATTTATTGTTATAAAATACGTCATTGAATTTGTGAATTTGTGCAAAGCTAATGTATTTGAAAAAAAAGACAAGATTGACTGCACACTTTTCGTTCTCTCAATCTGGGAGATCAGCTAATAATTTCATTTCTTCATGTTCCAGCATGTCAGAAAACTATAAACTATAGAATACAGAACTACTACATGAACCTGAGGCATGAATTCTTGTTGAGGCATAGACTAGACTACACACACTGTTGTTTCTGAGTGGCGGAGACGTAAATTATGGCGAATTTACAATATCCAGCCGCAGTTGTAATCTGCAAATCAAGATCACACAGTACACGCATTCCTGAAGCTTTTCCCAATGAAGTATCCTTCTCATTGAAGGGATTCTTAGGCTGCCACCACCATGTTGGATTCATTCTCTGCTGACTCCATTCCGGTTCTGACTTAACATTCTCGAAATTAGGTTAAGAGTTACGAGCGTGCAATTGGGCCCTCTTTCACCACCACATCATTTACAAATCAGCCTGATAATATACATCGGGAACTTCAAACAATAAATATGCAATAGTTAGGGTCATAAACAGAGAAAGTTGTGCATTTTTTGAAAATCTGTTGATCACTTGGAATTGCTTGTTTCAAAACTTAATGAAAGGGTATTTTTGGTAACAAATACTCACTTGGTTAAAGTGAAGGTGTGCAGACATTTGGAGCAGAAGATGATTGGAAATAGACTTTGGGGATTACTTCATGCCAACCGAGGAAAGCTTATCTGGCATTAGGCTGCATCGAACTTCCTGTGGCATTTCCAGTCAACATAGTGCTTGAAGTAGGATTTGGTGGCATCATTGGTCTCGATATGGGAGGCCGAAGGGAGTTCATGCCCAATATGGGTCTAGACGCCGCATTGGGAAAACCAGCAGCTGCTGCCCTGTTGCGAGGTAGGTTCTGTGAAGCCGGACGGGCTGATCCTGGCGGCATCCCAAATCGTGTTGCAATTATCTGTGCCCTCTCATGGAAGAGCCTCTGTTTTGACCGATCCAGGAGTTCCTTAACCTCATCCCAACGTTTTCCATATCAGCAAAGAAAGCCAACTTGGTCTCCAGCTTGTACAACTGCAACCAAAACCGGCCTAAGCTATACAGGGTGCATATAAACAAATAGAATAGGCTTTGTGAAACCCTAGTACGACCTCAATGACAAGAAATAGAAAGCTTCAAGCCACTGCAGAAGTGCAAACACAATAATCAAAACCGATTTACTTTCAAGATCTACCTGCAAGGGGTTAACTGGTCAACTGCGAATTTACCTGCTTTTCTATTAGAAATGTGGAAAGCTGAAGTATTTGATCTTCTTCTTGATCTGCAAGAAGCTTCGCTTTTACTGCTCCAGCTGAGAGCGCGGTCACTGCAGCTCGTTTTAGCTTCTCATCAGAATCAAGATATTTTTTTGTCGCCGCAGTCTCTTTCTTTTCATCATCACATCTTTTAGCTTCTCCAATACCTACTTTAGCATCAAACTGACGGTGTTATAATTTCATCTGAAAATCCGTCTTGCTGGTTTTACAGGCAATATGATAGAGATTGGGCCCGAGGCCCATGGAGGGTTTATACTGGCGGGAAAAGGGCTGTAGCCCAGTACTAGTTTTATAAGTTATTAGGTTATGTCATATTTCCTTGCACTAGTTTTATATATCCGTATTTATAGGAGTCTTCTTTATCTTTATTCGTAAGTTTCCGTTTTCTGTCTGTGTTCTGCCTTCATTCTATCACAATAAGGATATAAACCCAAGATTAGCACCTCATTTTACTGTGTAAGCTACACAACAGAAAATCCAGTTTATATAACAGGCAATGTAACCCTTTTAATCTCACTAATATGAACCGCCTTTAACTGATACATTGAACTCGTTTAAGAATCTTATGTCCACTAACCAAGCGTAAACTGATGAAAACAAGTAAAACAAAAACAAAAGTGAAAGCAGTACCTGTGCTGTCGTCTTTTTCAATTGAATTTGAGATAATCAATGCATCAGCATCTTTATCATCAGAGATGGGTGTCATATCTTCTTCTTTAGAGGCTCTTTAGAGAGAGCCCTCCACAGCTATACCTCCAGTTTCCTTCACAATATTTGGTTGAAGTTCAGTATTAGATGCAGAGACAGCTGATTCTTCAGCATCTTTTGGTTTCGCTCCTTTGGCAAATCAGAGCTACCAGGGTCGCTCTGTGTGTTTGGTTGGGCTTCCTCAGTAACCACTACATCAGGTTCCTTCAAAGTTTCAGATCTGTCTGTACTGTCGGGTTTCGGAGAAGCTGCACCTTTCTGGTCCTTAGAAGCAGAATCCTTTTTTCTATTATTTTCTTCAGTGGCAGAATCCTTGTTGCCATTATTTCCATCATCAGGTAAAACAACTGAATCAGGATTTTCATCTAGTTTTTCAGAATTTTCGTCCTTGTCCTTCTTAGGTTCATGCTCGGGTGTTTTAGTTACAATTCTGCAAATTTACAATTCAAGAAAGGAATGCAATCAGGAGTGTGATTGGTATTTAAGTATAAAAATGACAAAGAAACAATGAGAAACACATACCCTTCTGCATCAGCCGTACTCTTCTTGTCATCTGGAGGATCTTCCAGAGGGAAGCAGTGCCTGGCTGCGAGCTGCTCACTGGAATAACCACTAGAGAGAGATTTCAATAGGCTACAAACTGATGCATTGGCGATATTAGGATCCACCAGCCGTACTAGGAATGCAGCCTGCAATAGAGAAAATATTTAGATTGAATGCGAACAAAATTAAGATGCAGAATATTCAAACTATTGCACTCATTTTAATTTTTATGTTCAGTCTTTGGAAAAATATTTCCAGCAAATAGAGAGAAGAGGAAAACAAAAGAAAACACATATGGTACTCATTTAGGAGTGACACTAAAAACATCATACCAATGTCATCACAGGGTTACCAGCTTCAGCTAAGCACAATTTTTCTCCATGTGAAGGAAAAGAACACACGGCTTCAAATGCTTCCTTGAGAGCCTTCAATGCGAAGCTCTCTCCAGCTTCAAGACTCGCATTTGATTCCTTGACCTCATTAACCTTTGAGATATCCATTGGACAGGATGAGTCCTGATTGTCAGTACTACCAACCTGGCTTTCTGTTTTCTCAGCAGCATCTTTAGGAGCAGCATCGCTATCTTTGTCAGAATCAGGAGTAGAGTTCTTATTACTGGTGTAATCTGGTGCCCCATTTTCCTTAGGAACATCATTGTTTACATCACCATGATCGAAAAAAGTATCTTCAATTGGCATTTGAACAAAGTGCAATATACACTGAGCTTTAGTCTTTGTTGCAACATGCTCAGCAATCTCACTCCAGTTATCTCTAAATAATTCTATAGCTTCAAGGAGCAGAAGAGTTTCTTGATCCGTCCATTTCCCTCCACTAGCACCACCAGCTTCTGGTGGTTCCATAAGAATGAAATCTAATGGGGACATATCTGAGCCAAACTTCCCATTGGTGTAACACTCAGCACAGAGATCAAAATCTGCCTGTTTACAGGTAAGGTACAGTAACAATAAGCAAACAATATCATAGAAATACGGGCACTCCATGGCAAAAAACTATATTTGTTATGTGATTCTAAAGATGGAAATACATGTCTTGCACATGCTAGCAGAATGAAGCAACTACTACCTTATAAATAGTCATGAAACTAGTCCAACAAGCTACTGACCAAATAGAAAAGAAATCAGTTACAGAGTTTAGATATTGGCAACTCCCATAGTCACAGTAGCAATTAATTTGTTTCCATAACAAAACAGCTATTATGCGGCTGATTTAATGATCCGGTGTTTCCTTCCAGTGAATAAACCACTAAAATACCTTTTTAACATATTAGAAATTCAATCTCAATAATAACCAACCAGATATCCTAAGAGTTTATCCATCTTTTGATCATAACGAATTTATTTGTGGTTGCATAACATATAAACCCTCATACTTCCAAAGAAACTGGAACTCTGAGTTACATTTCATGCTTGTAACAAAGGGAACTGTTACACAGAAATGATCCCTGGTGCAGAAAAATAAACTCAAGCAAGCCATAAATCCTCATAAATGCATCTACCACCAGAACAAACATTCAACGGAAAGGAATTTCAATGTCAAAGACAAGAAACCTGCTTCTGGCAATGATATCGCTTCCGTGAACAATCTGCTGAACAAGAATTACAATGGTACTCGACAGAAGGACCTTCAGACTTCACTAGTTCATCAGCAACGACAGTTTCAGGAAGTGTACCAGACGAAACGTATGGTGAATTCATGTTCATCCTAGCAACAACTGGACTCCATGATTGGACTGCTTCAAACTTAAAGAGTTTCTCAACCAATGATTCGATATTCCCAGATTCCTCCTTGTTCCCATCCACATCAACATTCATAGCAGCAGGATCCTGGTTTGGAAAAGGATGATAATTAATCAATCCCCAGTAATCCAGAAACTCCATCACCTCTTGTCGAGCATCCGGTTCTCCAACAGTCAGTTCAGATAGATCTTTCAACTCAATCTTCGTATTAGGATTGTTGTGAAACTTTTTCATTATCCAATTACGCATCTCCAAATATATTTCCGAAGTCCTACTTTCTGATTTCCCGTTGAAGAATGAAGACAGCATCCTTTCTTCCAGAGGATGGAATTTTGTCCATGAAAACCAACCTGAAACACAAGTATATTTGAAGAGAAAATGGATCTGTGAGCCATAATATATATTTTATCGAAATATTCTATCCAACCCCAAAAATGAATTTTGGAAATTGCTAATAGAAATGAGAAACAGGCACTAGGAATATTTGAAATCCAGATTACACATCCTCCCAGGAAAATAACATGAATCGGAGGGGAAGAGAAAGGTCTTTAAGAAAAGAAGCGGCATTTACACCTGAACTAAGGTTCCCTTTGCTATTACAATGGAAAGTAGCTGTAATTCCACAAAAGCTCAGAGCAGAGCACCCTCGCTGAACTCTGTCATGCATGTTACTCTTAAATAATTACATCCTCAGCGAATAAATTGAGTTGCTTACCCAATGCTTCCACTTACTTGACTCATCAAAATCCAAAAATTGGGAAAGATCGAGCGTTTATCATCAAAGTAACGAGTATTCTCGTGTGGGCAGCAAATTCAATTTCCAAATCTTATATCATAAGGTAGATGGAATAATAATTCCCAATTAGCTTAAAAACCCTAGCTTCCAGGCACCAGAGAATAGAGCTCCATATGTGAATAATTCACCACAAAATTCAAAGAAGACGAACATTTTCCCAAAATACCCTAACTGCCACTCTAAACCTTTAGTTCAACTGTCATACATTTCCATTTCCATTTCCCAAAGCCTAATCGCTCAATTCCAATGATCCCCTAAATTCGAGACACACACGCATCAACAACGTCTAAAATAAACAAGCACGGCGAGAGACATCGCAATTGAAATCACTCACTCACCGGCATGAATAGGCACGACGTGAGCACTCGCATCCCTCGATCTAATCGCTTCGTACTCCGCATCAATCTTCGCCTCCATTGCCTCCCAATTCTCCGTTAGTCTACTCACCTCCTCAGCCCTCGCCGCCGCTGCCGCCTCCCGAGCCTCCACCTCGCTCTTCAGAAAAGCCACCTCAGACAAGCTGCTGCTGTTGTACGGCTGCACGCGTGCCCTGGTGCAGGGGCCATTCATGTGGATCGGAGGGAAAGGAACCGCCGGAGTCTTCTCCCTCGCCTGTCTTTTCAAAGACGTCGTCTGAGAAGCCGAGCTGCCGCCGCTGCTGTTGATAGAGGCCGATTTCCTCTTCAGACCGCCTCTTCGCCGAGAGGTCGGCTGCTCCAACGGCGAAGCCTCCATCGCCGAGGCCGTCGGAGGCGAAATACCGGCGGAGTCTCTTCGCTTCTCCTCCATTGTTCGAGACCTCCGCTTCAGTCGACTCTGTAAGATACGAACATCTATGCTGTATCTATGTATATAAGATTTATCCTCTGCGACGCCCGCCTACGGTAATTTTGGCGTTCGACGTGAAAACGCTTTGTGCGCCGTTGAATCTGCGTTGGGATATCAATGGCTCTGATCAGTGGTTTTGCTTTGCAAATGCAAGTGTGGGTAAGTCGCTATGTTAGCTAAGCCTATACTTCAACAAAATCGCTCAATGTGAAACGTTTTTTTTTGTAAATGTGAAGTTGGTAAAGTCGCCGTTGACTATTTATTTGCAAAATTGTTGAAATTGGCAAAGTTTCATTGATATGAAGTGTTAATTGCCTTTCATTGCACAGACTCATAATCTTTATCCTGCCTATCGTGGGTATGACGTATGAGTTAACATATCTACTATAGCAATGTCACGTGAACAAAAGAGTTAATCATGGAGCCATCATATTTAACTCCTAACTCAAACTACCATGATTAGTGATTACAACTTAATAAAATAGATTTTTTTTATCCCCATTAATTAATAAGATTTTTTAACCAATTACAAAGAAATCTATCGTTCTTATTGCAAATTTATTTCGTCCTCCTCCACCGGACCAAGAATACATATTTGCTCTTTTTTTTACATTAAGAGGGTGTTTGGCTAAGCTTATTTTAGAGTTTATAAACTCCAATAACTTATAAAATATTTTAAAAGTTTATAAGATATAATATTTCAAGATCTTATAAGTTGTCAAAGTGTTTGGATAATTGAGCTTATAAGCTAAAGTGAGAATCGTGAGTTAGAGAAAAAAATTCATGATTAAAGAGAAAAAATCGAAAGAGGTGAAGTTGATAGGGTATATGTGAGAAATAATTAATCATAGTAATATTATTTTGGTAAATGCATTGTTGCTTATAAATTTATAAAAAAAATTAGTTGGGTTGATGAACTTATTTTTTTGGAGAACTTATAAAGTGTTGAAACTTATTTTCACAACTTATAAGTTATTTATGAGCTTATTTTGTCAAACATTTCTCAAGCATAAACAACTTATAAACTCAACCAAAGACTCTCTCTATGTGTGGAAAGGAACTTTAATTGCTTAGTTTATTATATTTTGACGATTAAAAGCGAAAATATATAGTAAGAAAATCATCGTTTATTTATTTTTCTTGAAGTATTTAAAATATACTTTCTTAATTTACATAAAAATGTACACATTTTTTCCGGCCTAGTCACTAAGGTGTATATTACATCAAAAAGAATTATAAGAATTATTTGTTTTAGCAAGAAAATTGCGTTGCTTCGCTTTTATGGTTTAAAGTGATTGTTGGCCAATATTTTAAGTAAAATGTGGTGATTAATTGTTGTCAAAGAGATGATGCACAAACCACAGACTTGGGGGCAAAAAATGGCGGACATTATTCTTTAGCAACTAAGAATGATGACCACTAATTAAAAGAAGCAATTAGAAGAAAGATTGTTATAGATTTGGTTTAAAAAAATCTTATTGAATTTTAATGGTGATAAAAAAAAAATTAGTTCTCATGATATTAAGATGTAATAATGGTAGTTGTGTTTTAGCTAAAGCATCATTCATTGATTAGGAGGAGGTGGCAGCATGAAGACATGCAGAGATGGAAAGGAATGAGCAATAAAAGTTGGATTGGGCAGTAGACGGGCAATCTCATTAGCAAAGGAATTACAAAGATCTATTAATCCATTGAAATGGGAAACGCAGGAAAGCTTGTGTCAATTGTAAGATATCGAGTTGAATAAGCACAGCCCAATAGGGGATCCCAATTACCGAAATCACACCATGTTTGCATGCGATAGCTTCAGCAACCTCAATCGACAACCCAAGGAAGCATCAGAATTCAGGTTGAAGCATTCAATCATCTTGATGAGTAGATTCGGAATTGGAAAGGAATTACCAAGAGAGTCAAAGCAGCGTGTTCAGCGTTTCACTTACCATAGAGAATGGTGATCGGATTGAGGCAGTTGCCGTCTGCCATATGGATACTTCGCAGTGGAGCCGCAACCATGTCTCCTTCAAGGTGCTCGGAATCAAGCCAGGCTCCTCCCCTCGTGCCATTTCTTTCCAGCTGATAATTTCGTCTCGTTCCTTCAATTGCTTCGATGCAGGCATGAGCATGTGCTGCTCGGTCATGTGCTTTTGTGCTTCAACTTATCTATCTGTATTCAATGATACTTCAATAAAATTGGTAAGAATAATCCAAGATAGAATATGTACCATCATATTTCTGGAGGAAACTACTAATGCAACACAAATAGCGACTGACATGAATGAATTCGATCTCATATATTGATCAAAAGGAAGATAATTTGATTTCCTCTGTAATGTATTGTAACATATCTCTGCAAAACTTGGGGTCAATGAAGATACAAGCTCTAGTACAATTTGGAAAAACTTCAGCTATCAAAATCCCATAAGCATCACGGCTCAGCGGAAGTCTTGCTTTTCCTCGACCTCTTGCGTTTCCTGTTTCTTGTGCTGTTATCACCATCTCCTTCCTGCAACCGAACTTGACTTCTCATCTGATCAATGACATAAAAGAATCAGGAGTGAATAAGATTGAAAGAAGCACAACAGCCCAATTTCATTCAAGAATATGTGCAATTATATTATGGGAATGATTTAATTACGGAGTCATGTTTTTATATCCATTATAATCATGCTAACGATTGCAACTAGAAACTGATTGAGTTAATACATGTATTTGAAAAAGGAACTGATTGACTCTATGCCAAGTTTTATTTAAACTGCTTGAAGTCCAATTGCACACAGTTGAGGCCACTTCTATGATTAGACTCAGGTGAAATCAACAATGTGATCATTGACATTTCCAAACTCAAGGAAGAGATAAAACTAACTCTATTACCATATTGGGAAGAAAATAAAACAAAACTAAAAGAGCACCAGATTTTTAGATGAGAGCATAACAAACAAAACACTTTACAAGAAAAGATTATGACCACTCAGGATCCATTCCTTTCAAAGCTTACTTTTCTCTGGTTTTATTGCTAGTATGATTCAATGAGAATAACATTAACCCGGCATGCAAGTAATTCAAGGGAACTCCAAATTAATCACATTTTAGGTTCAGCACAACATTGTTACTTTCAGTCAATTTTATGCATTTTTGGATGAACCTTTTCAGAAGAGGTATCTGTATTCCCTTGTGGCTTTTTCTTCTTGCATGAGAGAGGATTTGGGCCCTGGATGAGACAACAATAATGCATAATAAATAAGGTAAATTAGACAAATACTTATCAGAAACATGGTTCATTTGAGATATGCATTACATATAAATATATACTATAGTAGTTAGCACGAGTGAGAGTCCAAATTTCTAACCTTAGCTCTCTTTCGCTTGAATTGAGCTTTATCGGTTTTATCTATTCTATTCATCTTAACAATTGTCCTGGGATTCTGTATCTCTATGATCTTATCTTCATCTGTTTCAGAAGAATCACTTGCTTCATCATTAGCTACCCTTTTCTTCTTTTTTAGCATCTTCAACTCCAATTCAGTCATACATGACCGTTCCTCTTCAGCAGCCTTTGCGAATTCTTGTTGAAAAGCTGATGGGCGCTCAAGAAAGAGAGCATTTCTAAGAGCATATATTAGAGGCACACCTGGAATCTGCCCACTAAGAGTTAGTAAAAAAGAGCAGTGTGGAAGTATGTATGACTAAGACTAAGTCGTATGACAAATAGCATTTAAGAAAAAGAAATGTTTACTTCTTGAAAAACATTCATGTCATTAAGATTTTGTTTCACGTTAGTCAAAATATGAAATACCTGTTGACACTTTTTCCTCAAATCCGCATCCTGTGTGGCGACAAAGAAATGCTCAGTGTTTTTTTCCCCAATAACTTCCGTTATGCATGCTACAGCACTCTTGCGCTTTTCATGGTCGCATCTATAAAACAGATACATTACAATTCAGAGACAAAGTTCAAACATTTCACAAGACACACTCATTCGAAGGTTCATTTTTATCTAGTGAAAGGTGATTATACAATTCATGTGTATACAAAGACTCTGAGAGAAACCAAAAAGGTCTAATAGTCTGATGAGTAAAGAAAGCCAATTAATTGAAGAGAAGAGATCTATGAGACATAGGAAAATAAGACGACTTATAATATTTTATTCTTCTTTGGGTAGTTGCTTAATTAAAACCTCTAAACCATAATAATAGTGCTTAGCAACATTGTCATGCCATGAATGGAATACAATAACAATTAACATCCTTGAGTTCAAATTATCTATGCTTAATTATAATGACAAAAACCTTTAATATGAGTTGCAACTTGCAAGTATGCAACTAATCAAGCTATTCCATGAAACTTAAAGCATAGTAAATAGAAAACTCCTTAAAGTCCATTTTAATGTAGGATTAACCGGAGAAAACTCAAACCGAATAGAGAACAGACCCTGGATTCAAGTGCCATCAGCAAATTCAAATGGTGATTGTCGATGCGAGGCGATCCTTACCTTAAGTGAGAATAATAATGGGGGGAAAGGAAGTCATGTTCTAATTATATCAAGATTACATGTTTTAGATGATTTCCACATATCTCCCATTCATCAAAGCAAAGCAGGACAGTTTATATTCTTTCACAACATCCAGATGTGATTTCTTCACTCATGTCACTATCAGTTCTTATGTTATGCCACAAGCACACTCAGGATTAGAGAAATCATTTTCCTCTCCACAACTTTCGTATAGCTGAATTTCCAAAAAGAAAAAAGAAATACAGAAAACACGACAACCCTGATACATCTTCTTTCTTCTTCAAGACAAGCTTTCAACAATATTTGTTTCACCAGACTGAGAAACAGCTGGCATTTTTTTTTGTTAACTATCTCTTGAATGGTAGTCACGGGACAGCACAACAGAAAATAGAAATTTTGAAAACTGACCTTGCAATCATCAGGCTACGCGCAGCATCGACCGAGTCAGAATAAGACCTACCTAGGCTTTTCAACTCCGCAACAACACATCTGCACCCCAAAAAAAAGGGTTATTTTTTCACCAAATCAGTAAATTAAGCTTGCAATTAAACGAGACAATGTAAGAGCATCCTAAATACAATAATCATAGAAGAAAAACGCCACATATGGATAATCTGGGCCTGGGCGAGACCTGGTAGTGAATATTTTGACGGAGGCGCCAAGGATATTCGTCAATGCAGTATCAGCAGGAGCGATCCCATTTGCTATAAGATGGTGCACGAAGGTCCCGTCGCATAGGATTTTGAACGGCTCCCGGAATCCGAAGCAAGCCGTGAAAAACCGCACAGCTTTGCGGTGACGCTTTTGCTTGGTGAACCTCATTTGAGCTTATTAACTCTAGAAACTACGAAATAATCTTAGTTTAGAATAATGCAATAATAAAAACTATTTTGCGATGAGAGACACATTCTCCATTCCTAACCTTACCACCACCGCCGGTGAGAAGCGTGAAGGGAGCAATTGGCGACCACTACAGGCTTGGAGTCCTGAACAAGTGAATAAGATATTGATTGATGATAGGCAAAACCCTAAACATCGAACGAAATGGGGAATTTTTTTTAATTTTTTTAAGATGGGGTTTAGTCATTTATCGTTCACATTTATTAATGGGCTAGATGATGGCGGATGGCCTATATATTTTTTTAGTTTTAGTATTGGACTAGAAGTACATAGACCTAAAAATGTATTTTGCCTATTTAAATACATATTTTTTCAATTAATATACTTGATTGTTTGCTCCACTAATCAAGTCATCCAAGACGCAACACGTCAGAATTTAACTAGTAATTAACTTTGTTACAAAAAGGTTAAATTTGTGGCTATTACATCACTGACTGATGGGAAAATATCATATAATTTACATCATACTAAGATTGGAACTTCTACATCTCTCTAGTTGACCTGCAAACATGACATCTATAATGTTATTACTTTTTAGGCTCATATCAATTTCAAGAAATATAAAGTAAAGTAATTAATGTATATATATATATATATATATATATATATATCCGATTACAATAAAAAAATAAAAGAAATAAAATGTTCATGTGTTGCTGATAATGTCAACATACAAATGTTCATAGTACGTCCCATGTAGGATGTTTTTTCATAAAAAAAATCCTTGTCACACACATTACATGGGCTTTGTATATTGTATCCATTTTTTAAGGAATAATAAATTTTACTTCCTCTATCTCCGAAATATGTTTTTATAATATTCGATAAGAATTTTAATAATAGTTCTTCAGTGTTTTGTGAATAGAATAAGGGTCTCATATTAGTATAATATTAAATTAATTAGTGGTGGACTACGGTGGTAAAATATATAAATAAGTGATATAGTTAAGAGTAATAAATAAAAGAAGTGGTGGGTCATATGTTATAAAATTTTAAATAAACAATGTTATTAAGAGTAATAAGTAGTGAATATTTTGTGGGATAGTTTCTATAAATAAATAAAAAATTAGAAAACGATTAAAAAGGAAAACTATGAAAAGATGAATATCGAGCTATTGAAAATTATCCTTGTACTAATAAAAGAGTAGCGTCTAGGGTTTAGGGTTTCAAAATTCTCAACATAATAAAATGAAGAAATCGGTTTCCCTTCGGTCTCATCAAAGTCGCATTACTGAAGAAAGTTCGCCCTCTAAACGCGATATCTGTTATCGAAGAGCAGATGAGAAGACGGGGTCGATAGAGAACCACCCCCTCCCCAACCCACCCCGGCAGCACAAAACAGTATCCGTTCTTCGCCATTTTCGTTTTATCAGTATGGTGACGTCAGCAATGGCTACGCCGCTTAATGTCTCGATTGCTTCACCCCGTGACAAATTCTCACCTTTTCGTTTGTTTCCGCTGAGGTAACTTTTTGAAACACCGACGTTCTTTTATGTTTTTAATTCTATCATATTGAACTATTTCCCCCCTTTTGTTGAACTGATATCTTTTTTGTTGTTGTTGAGCAGGAACTTCAGTTTGAGACCTGTAATCTCAGCTCTTTCAAGCTCCTACCGTGATTCTTCATCCATTGGTATGTGATTTGCAGTCGTAGTGTTCATCTTAAAATCTGCGTTTAGTTATGATGTTTATATAGAATTATGATCGGTTATCTTTTTTGGTTGCTTTATCGTAGTTTGGCGAATAATTGGGGTATGAGGGGAGTGAGTGTGGGGATTGGTGGTGACCAAGAATGACACTGACTAGGGTTTTAATGTGATATAACCAGGGTTTTCGAGTAGACAAAGCAAATTGCCTATAAAGCTTGAACAGGATGATGTTTATTCTAATCTGAGGTTGGTTTTTCTGTCTTTGAGATATTACATATTTCCAGAGCTGTAAATTCGAGACATAATCTTTTCCGTTTTAGATGGAAATTGATGTGTTTGATGAGTGAGGATAATTCTGCAAAATCTGCTCATCGAGATATGTCGACTTTTGGTGAAAAGTTCCATGGTTGAATCACTCAATAATATTAATTATCATGCTTGAAGAGAGCACTACTGGCTTCAGTCTCTGCTTCTTGCACATGTGTCACACTTAGAAACCACAAGAATTATTCCTGTACCTAAAAATGACTAAATGCATAGCTTACTTACATTATCTTAGCTTTCGAGGGTGTTTGGTGGCAGGTTTATGCTTGAGTAGCTTAGTTTCTCTACGTACACAATTAGCTGAAATTTTGTGTGAATTTATTTGGTTGAGACATGAAAGAGGATAGACTGCCTTCGAACATAAATTGGTCTTAACTATCTTTATGATGATATTTATTGCAATGTTCATAGCTTTGTGCTTGCTGTGGTAGAACATTATTATGCATAACTTTTCTCGTGGATATATTCAAACTGGGATGCTTGAAGAAAAATCTGCTTAGACATAAAATTGTGGTGGTATAATAGTTGTCAGTGCAAAAAATTGTCTGAATGTGAATTTCTTGAAACAGTTGGACATCTGATTTTAGTGATTCAGATGATCCATCAATTCTCATCTCAGTCATATTCGTCTGATATTATACTGACTTTCTGTTTCATCTTTCACGTGGCAGTGTTCTTGTTTACTTTATAGTGTTAATTTTAGTTACATGCTCACCTAGATATTTCCTCTATCAGTAATGCTATTATAGAAGCCAAAAAGGGAAATCCACCAATTATGCCAGCAGTGATTACTCCGGGAGGGCCCCTGGATCTTTCTACAGTATTATTCAGAAACCGCATAATCTTCATTGGGCAGCCAATCAATTCGCAGGTAGCTCAAAGAGTGATATCTCAACTGGTGACTTTGGCAACTATTGATGAAGAATCAGACATTTTGGTTTGTACACATATCCTTTGGAGCTCTTCCAAACTATATCGAAAACATAAGACAATTGAGGCTTATCTGAACAAGCTGGTGATGTATATTACTTTTTCTTTCTTTATCAGATGTATCTGAACTGCCCAGGTGGGAGTACCTACTCTGTCCTGGCAATATATGACTGCATGTCCTGGGTAAGATAGCTAATTAGATTGCAACTGGTTTTCATATTTCCTGTTGCATTCAATGAATGTTGGAGTCGAGGCCTATCTCACCGTGCATCTTCTACCGTTGCTTTGAACTATTGTAATTATAATTTTTGCATTAAATATTTGCTCAGATAAAGCCCAAGGTTGGAACTGTATGTTTTGGAGTAGCTGCAAGCCAAGGTGCTCTTCTTCTTGCTGGTGGAGAAAAGGGAATGCGGTATTCCATGCCAAATGCTCGTATTATGATACATCAACCCCAAAGTGGATGTGGGGTATGAGCTGACCTTTTATGGGTATTTATTTTTGGAGGAAGATATTAGGAATAAACACCAATTCTGGTAGTCCTATGAATCATGAGAAAATTTTGAACTCAGTAAATTTAGAAATATTATGATTTCATATTGATCTGGTGTTCGTTCCAGTGAATTTACTTCTTGATATTTTTATTTATTATTGTTATTTTGAGCTTACCTGCTTGTTCTGGTTCTAGGGTCATGTGGAAGATGTAAGACGACAAGTAAATGAAGCAGTTCAATCTCGTCATGTACGTAAACTTCTGTTCTTGTCTAACATTTTTAACTTGTTTCTGGATTATTATTATTATTTTACTGGATCTTGTACAAACCAGAAATTGACTTTTGTGTGCTTTTCTGATGTATCATCTTGCTTTAGTAGAAATTGGCATGGTAAAAAGTTTGATGATACCTCCGACATGCTTCTAAGACATTAATTTTCTTTAGAACCTTATCAAAATCCATGACTTTTCATGTTCTACCAGTATTTTCCCTAGCTAACTTCAACATAGTGCTAGGACAATAGTATGTCTTGTGGCATTTTGCTCATAAGCGAAAATTAGTAGCTATGTCTTTAAGAGTCTAAACATTTGACCTGAATTTTAGGTGAATGTACTGATCAATGCACTTGACAATATGTTTAGCACTACCTTAAGATTCAGCATGGATTATGTCATCTAACTTCATCCTAATGACTTCTGGATGCAGAAAATCGACAAAATGTATGCTGCCTTTACTGGTCAATCTCTTGAGAAAGTGCAACAATACACGGAGAGAGACCGATTCTTATCTGTGTCTGAGGTGATGTTTTGCTGACTTTTGTGCTTTGACAATTTATGACATGAAATCACTACTATGTTTTCTTGAAATTTTTAATGTTAGTAAATGATAGGTTTGAGAAAGGTAGCTACCACAAAATGATTTATGTCCAACATATAGAGTGGGTGGTTGCAAATGAGCAATTAAATGTAGCATAGAGAAATCGAGTAAAAAATGCAGGCATGAGAGCTCAATCTATTGATGCAATACGAGACTTCTTATTTCTTATATCCAGCCATTGATTGATTCAATACGAGACTTCGTATTTCTTATATCCAGCCATTTCACAAACTCGATTTTATTGTCAGTTTATTGTTCACTCTAGTAGCTTCTCTCTCTTATTCGTTTGTAGGCCATGGAGTTCGGTCTTATTGATGGGGTTTTGGAAACAGAGTACTGAACTTTAAGGCTGCTGGACGACTGCATCTACACTATCTATACAGCAATTATACAATTGGCGGAGGCACACTCAGATCGTGTCAGGTTTTACATCAATTGTAACGTTGTAAAACAATCAGTAAATGGATCGAATCTGTGGCATTCTTACCATGGATTATGTAGCATCATTGACACTTTCCTCATTCGATAATGTAATGCAAGAAAGAAATTATTGTCCGTTAATTTTATTGGATAATACATGCTGCTGATTTTTTGCAGTTGCCGTTAGGTTAGGTTGTTCATTGGGTGGCAACAAAACAGTAATTAAGTAGCATTTATAGGTATCTCATTGTACCAAAATAGCACACATATTTCAGAGCTTTGCTGAAAATATATGTGATGCAACAAATATCTTATTCTTGTAAATGGCTCAGAACAAACTCTCTTGAGATACACCAGTTCATGTACCTGAGACAGGAAGGGAGGAAAAAGAGTCAAATAGGAAATTGAACGTAATGTAGTTGATTCTTACCAGTTAATTTACAATTTATGCTTAAGTCCTTGAATCAAAAGAAGGAAAATCAAAACACAATCTTTACAGTTAACCTAATATGCTATTATAGTATGTAAATTATGTTATACGACAGTTTTTTTGTTATACTTTAACCATCTTATGAAACTTGATTGCTTAAGAGAATGAAGTAAGAATTCTACCAGCACCAGTTATAAAATGTCTCATTTTGATCTTATAACGTGTATGAGCAGAATTGACGGCATCTGAAAAAATGGCTTAGAACAAATTATCGCCTCTATTTCAATTATCCCTATTCGAATGAGCTTTGAAGAGTTTAAGTGCCGAGACTTTTAAATTCATTTACACTGGCAGATAGAATAAAATCATCAGAAGTTAATTTATCTGTTGGATGAATATTGAAGTGAATATACGTACCATAGTTCTGACGCACCGTAGTGTATCTACGAATGGCTTTTATGAAGGCACCAAATTTCATGGACTTAAGGGGTCCCATGTGCCTGCAATTAAAACAAAAAAAATAAAGAAAGATGAAAGGTCAAGCTGATCCAATATATTTTTTGGGCTACAATGGAAGATAAGTGCTACCTATAGGAATAATACTTGCTTTTGTCCATGAATGTGTGGTTATCATTGGTTCTTCCAATTATAGTAGTATATGTATTAGGGTGGTATATGTGAATATCTTCAGTTTTAGACTGATTCAACTCAAGTATGGTAAGTTCTTCAATATAGGAAACTGTATTGCTCAAGTAGATTGCACTTCATTATGATTCCAAAACAGTGATAAAACTAATTTAGTGGATTTTCAAGAAGTGGAATGCAAACACTCACATAATCTCAGTATAACGAAGTCTCCATGCCGGGAAACCCAGGTGGCATCTGACAGGTCCATAAATCAACATCAAGTCGGGTTCGGGTGCCGAATATCCTGATCACACCAAAATGACAATGCCATCATAAATCGGGGGCAGTATACCTTGTTTTCTGTATATACACCGGTATAGAAAGTAATTGAATAATAAAGAAACGACATCAAAAGAAAACACACCTATTGCTGCAAGAGCATCTGCCATATCAGATTCAGTCAACTCTGGTTTCTCAGTACCGGCGTCCAAGTAATATTTTTTCAGAAGAAAATTTGCTGCTCTTGCAACTGCATGTTTCCCATCAGTAAAAGAAATAACTTCTAAGTTCATGTATTTCTGTTCAACAAGTGCATCCCTGTTAGTTCCCTGCACAAGAACATTCATTTTTGTATAAGAGGTAGTCATTCATAATGCCATTTTGGCTGGGTAAAATAAACAATGTTATATGATGTTTTTCTGTTATCAGCGTGACACCCGAGAGATCAAAAGTATATCACTTGCTGACAAGAAAAAAAATTAAAAAAATTATGGGCCTTAGGAATGGCAAATTCTAAAATCTTAGTAGACCTTGAATTCCAGTGAACATCAAGTAAATAGAAATCTGATTTGTCCATGTTCAATCAATTATAACAGACCTGAACTAGAATTTACTGATAAAGACATTTCAGTTGATGACCCAATAGACAACTGCAGAATAGAGCTAGTGACCGAGAATTTAGAAAATGTAGATCAAGATCAATACATTTGGCATTACTTCGCTTCTCAACCATAGAGAGAGGGCATCTTTGGATCTCTTTAGCACTCCTACAGCACAAAGAAATAGTCAATAACCATTATGCGTGAAAAGATGTAAAAACATATACTTAGCATGGAATCACCAATTCACAGTCAGGATTTTACAGTTTCTTAGCCCCTATACCTTCTGGATCATAGAGGCATACATTTCTCAATCCCATAGCAGCGAGCCACCGCAATAGCTCAAGAACTTTCAGAGTGTCAAGAGCTTCTTCACTGTCCAGAACAACAGCCAGGTACTTTACTTTACTGATGTCAAGATCTTTATACTGCTTCAGGAAACCACTGGAGATAAGGTAGCTCTCAAGCGAGTTCATCAAATCCACAAGAAAGTACCATATGCTCACAATCAGATGCATGATAAGCCATAGTAAGTAAAGGCCGAGGCCACCATTCTGCAATAAATTCAGACAAAATTCACACATATAGTTTAGAGAGTACATAGCCACAACGAATATCACAAGTAGATATTAAGCACGAAAAGTGCAAAGCAAGAGTTTCCTAGCATCACCTGATGGCTGACTCTACACTTCCACAACCTAACACCCAACTCCCCCCCCTCCCCAACCCACACGCATATAACAAAAGGTGTGATCCGTGTGAAGAAAATAGTTAAAATATAACCCTTACCTCTATCGAACTTCATATATGATTTTTGTCTCTCATAGTATAATATACAGCAAATTAGCATCTAATCATCAAATATGTGGGGCAAATCCCCAAAGACGATTTGCTAACCTGATCTCACCCCTATACTCTATGACATGTGAATTATCAGTTGAAGTTCACATTACAATAACACAAATATAAAGTATATCTTCAATAATCAATTAACAGAAGTCTGCAATCACTTACCGACCATATCCTTTTGTACCCCTTCTGCGTCCGATCCCCTAATTCCAAAGCTCTGCAAACATCCACAACCAAAAGATAATCGACACCAAATTCTTTGAACACCAAAACTTCCAAAAAATAAAAATGAAAATGGAACCCTAACAGCACGAGCAGAACTTAAGTATCACAATCAAAAAAATTCATTCGAGAAACCGTATTGCAACAGAAAATTCAAAGAGCTGCTAACTTTGATTCGATCCTGCGAAGGAACGTCGCCGGATGAACGAAATCCATCTCCAACATCTCGGAGCTGCGGAAAAGCCTAGCATAAAATGGAGACAACAAAACGCTAGTTACTATTGCACAATATTTGCCATAATAAGAGAAAAAATTTGCGAAAAATGATTCACGAAAAGCGAAAAGCCAATAAAATAGAGTTGAGGAGGTTAGTTGAGAATAAACTGGAGGAAAACAATGGGAATTGAAGTTACACGTAAATTGTGCCTGCTTCAGCAACACTTCCTCTGCATGACTTGCTTTGCAGGTGTGGGTGTGGGTGTGGGTGTGGGTGTGAGTGTGAGTGTGAGTGAGTGTGAATGTGTGTGCGAGTGAGAGAGAGAACCTTCAGCAATACTTCCTCTGCATGACTTGATCGAATATTCTCGGACTCTAAAACAAAGTTTCCCTCTCCTGTGCTGCGTACTTTCAGGAAGCGATCAAAGTTCGATTTAGGTTTTTGGATTGAAATTCAAATTGGTTTCGCGCAGCTAGTGGCCTCGTTTTCTCTCTAGAAAACATTGCAGTTGTGAGTTGGCAACTGGATGTTTCTAGTTGACGAGTCGCGGCATTTTCTGGGTGGGCATATCTCCTTTAAAGGACCAAATTCAAATAAAATAAGTTAAATAACTATGATCAAAATGGCGTGAAAATAACAGATGATATTGATAGCCCATTTTTGACTGTGATCCCCGATTTACAAATTTATATTACTAGAGTGTAAAGGAAAATTTATTCAAATGTAATGAAAAATGATCTAATAATTAACAAATACAAAAATATTATAAGGGCATCCCATGAAGTAAGAGAAGAAGTTATGAGGAAGTAAGAGAATAAAGGGGGATAGAGGAGAGACGAGAAACAATTTCATTTTTCCATTGTTAAAATTCGAAGTGGACCTCACAATATTCAGGGCAACGCGCATGTGCAGCATCGCAACGCACCAACTTGCAGTGTTTTGAAAATTGGACGGACCGGTCGGTTCAATCTATTTAATGTGAAATCAATCGGTTGGACAGTCCGATTTCAAAGAAATCTCACATTGTTATAGAACCAGTATGAACCTGAAAAAACATGTGAAAAACTGGTTAAATAAGTAACCAGGTGAACCTAATCGATTTTATTAAATTAAATAATAATAACTATAAAATGAGAAAAAAATAATGTTAACATGATTCAAACTCATAACCATTGAGTTGGTAGACTAATGTAATAACCAACTCACCGATTTGAAGTTTCTAATTTTAATTCTTTGGTAAATTAGTTTACTTACTAAGAATATTGACTTAAATATTAAATAATTATTATTACTTCATCTACAATTACTAATTATACAATTATTATCATTAGTTAATATTATTGTGGAATTGAAATTCATCTAAATGGTTATTATAATATAAAAGAAGATGGTGGTAGAAATAACAAGATTTAAAATTGTTCTTGTCATTTAATTTTTTTCTTGTAAATATACTAATGAACAAATATTGATGATTTATTTTGTTTACTTTTGATTTATTCAATGTGTAGAAATTTTAAATTTTATTTAAATTTATCATATTAATATTTATTTTACATATTTATATGTTTTAAAGTAAATACATCATTAATATAAGAAATCAAATACTTAATTGAGTCATTTGATTTTTTAAACAGTTCGATCGATAGAATCAATAATCCAATGATCTAATTAACTAATCGATTCAATGGTCGACCTGATTTTCAAAATATTACCGGCACGCACAACAATGCAAACACCCTATGTGCGAATGGACTTCTGCGTGCAAAGCTAGTGGTGGCACAACCTTGTGTTGATTTTGCTTTTAAATAATATATATATATATATATATATATATATATAGGGGTTAGTTATGGTGAAAAATTTCTTTAAATACGAAAGTAGGAATAGTAGCATATCTTTCATATTGTGAAGACAATCGAGTTAATGTATGCATACATGAAAGTTTAGCACATATTTCATCCATTCGTAGCACATATCTAAATATATTAGTATAAAGACATCTTTCATTCATGGTAGCCAAGAAGAGTTATAGTGTTGCACAATAATCCGTGTAGCACACAAAATACAAAACTCAGAAGACACACGAAAATTAAATCTCAACCATTGATATAGCAAATCAAAGGCAGGATTCATTCCTATTTTCTACCAAATTATCTATTCCTACCGATCCATCTCCTATATATATATATATATATATATATATATATATATATATATAGGGATGGTTCATGTGATATGGAAATAAATATAGGAAATATGAATAAATATGTAAATCTAGTATATCTTTCATATTTGTGTAACACAATCGTAATTACTTATGTTGCATATATTAGTTTAGCATATCTTTCATTTTGCACAGAAGACAAGAAGGGTTCTAGTGCTAAACAAGAATCCACATAGCACACAAAAAATAAAATTGTAGTACAACCGAAATTAAATCTCAAACCATTGATCCAAATAATCAAAGGCTCGATTCATTCATATTTTCTACCAAATTATCATTTCCTACTTGATCCATCTCCTATATATATATATATATATATATATATATATATATATATATAGTTGGGTTCCGTAGTACCGATCCCCAAATAAGACGTAGACTCAATCTGAACCACACATTTGAACACGTGGATGTACCAAAATTCAACACGTGGCAACCCATTTTTCGGTCGGGGCAAAATGGGAAGGCACCCAACGGTATTTGGTAGGAGTCCATGAGCGTTGGGGTCTCCATGGTATTTGGGTTTGGGCGCCGCATTCTTAATAACATGACACTGCATTTAAAATAACATGACAATGCATTGCACTCAACAAACTTTGAGTGCGTCTGCGGTCTTTTGGTCTGCCGACACCGGGTAGGGTATTGGGTGTACGTCGAAGGCGGATAGGAAGGCGGGTGCTGCGTCGACGCTAGGTTTGGGAAGAGCCACAACAAAATATAAATAATGCATATGAAATAACATACAACCGCATTTAAAACAACTAAATCTCGCATTTAAAACAACATAACATCGCATCGCACTCAACCGAAGCGTTGGGTGCGTGCGAGCAATGACCCAGGTCTTGTGTGAGCAACGACTGGAATGCGTTTACAACATGCATTAAAATTGAAACTCATATGCATATTTGTGTTCAATGAATGTATTTTGTGTTCATTTGAATGCATAGTTCAATTCAACTATATGCATGGTTTATTTTGAAATCGCATAACAAATCAAATTACTAATATACCCTTACTAACATTAATTAACGTTAAAATCAGGTTCGAATCTCAGCCACACGATTAATAGAATGGATGGATGAGATTGAGTCTACATACTATCTGGAGCTCGGGTACTATTTGATCCTCCTCTCTCTCTCTCTCTCTCTCTCTCTCTCTCTCTCTATATATATATATATATATATATATATATATATATATATATATATGTGTTGGATCCGGTGATAACTCATCTTTTTGAGAACTTGAGAACCATGCATAAGTCGTTGAAGATGATGCACAAAACAGTATAAAGTTGTGAATAACGAAAACTTTCTAAATTTGTTGAACAACAAAATAATTTTAGAAAGTTTTCGTTATGCACAATTTTATACCGTTTTGTATATCATCTTCAACGTCTTATGCATAGTTAACAGAGTTCGCAAAAAAGATGTGGTTCTCATTTGATCCACTTCATATATATATATGGATCAGGTAAGAATACATTTTTTTGTAAGAAATAATAATAAATCTAAACCATTGATTTTAGTAAATCAATTGGCAAGATTTATTTTCGTTGTGCTACGAAAAAAATTATGTGTTTTAACTAAAGGTTAAATAAGTAATTTCATCTTTTAAGAATCAATTTTTTTCCTTATTTTTAGGCAAAACACGATTTGTATACTTATATATAGGGAATTGTTGTAACTTATCATTTAAATCATTATCTTCAACATTATTTATGTTTCAATACTTAATATATACAAAATTATTTGTGATTCAAGCTAGCAAATCCATGGAAAACTTAGGTAAATAATATATATATTGATTCATACGTATGATTCAATATATAGCACTGATATAATAGTTTCATAGCATATTTTAATTACTTGTTGCAGATACCACTAAGATTTGTGGATTTTCAGTTTTTCAGTTTTATTCAACTTTAGTTTTTTTTTTTAGTTTATATATACATGTTTTTGGTGGCAAACATATAAATACAAAATGCTACAAAAAAGTTAATATATGCTACATAATGAAATATATATAAAATTTGAATGACAATTTATCATTGTGTATTACAAATGTATTTGTGATATGTTACCAAATAATGAGTGCTATAGAAAATTACATTTATGCAAGTTTTAAGAAGTAATATATATGCAGTACAACAAACTCGTGTTTTATGTAATGTATTTGTAAGAATATGATACACAGTGTCATATATTCAATAAGGTTATGCAATGTATTTGTAAGAATATGTCATGTGATGTAATATTTGTGCTACATAATTGATGTAAAACTAGAGATGTGCAAGCATATTTCGAATCCCTACAATTAAGGGATATGATTTTCGGGCGATGAACAGTAACTCCGAATGCTAAGAAAAGTGAAAGATGATGATATAATTTTTATTCTGTATTCCCTATTATACCCTTATACGAATTTATAAAAATAAATAAATTAAAAATCAGTTAATATATTACTTTTAATCTGGACCATTGATTTGAGAAAGATGTGTGGATGTGATATATTCTTATTTCTTACACTTATTTATATTCTCACAGGAACCATACCCTATATATATATATATATATGGAAGATATCAAATAAAAATCTATTTTTCATAAATTTAAAAATAAATTATCTTTACTTATAAAATTAATACACTTTATGTATAAAGTTATTGTACTTCGAAATATTGATGAATAATGTTATCTTTTACCGAAACTCAAAGCTGCATTAATTTTATGCGTAAAATACTTTAATTTTATAAGTAGAGTTTATTGGTTTTTAGATTTACGAAAAATAGATTTTTATTATAATTCAAATATATATATATATATAGTTGAGCTCCCGTAGTCTTCGGTCTCCGGATAGTATGTAGTATCCAATCTAGAGCACACATTTTGAACATGTGGCCGCACTATAAGCTGACACATGACAATTTATTTTTCTTTTTTAATTTATTTTTTTGAACGGGGTAAAATGAGAAGAAATTAAATCAGTCTTCTTCTTCTTCTCCTTGCTCCAGCGGGCGGCGCCAACGATGATGGCGATGACGGCAGCACCGACGGACAACAACAACAACATACACAAACAACAATAAACAACATATTTTGAAAAAAAAAATAGAACAAAATTGATGGATTTTAAGAAAATAGAATATGAATTTGATAGATGATTGAAGAATCGAGAGAGATGGTGGCTATGATGGTGGTTCACTACGAAATTCGTTGGTTATCGAGGAAAGAGATGTCGGAATTGACGAAGAATGATAGATGGGATATTTGCTGTCGAAAACCATAAAACTGTAATTAACAAAACATAAAACTGCATGTTGACACGAAATATAAATATGCATTTAACAAAACACGTTCATACATTTATTAACAAAACAAGTTCATTCATTTAATAAAACATGTGCATGCATTTAACAAAACGTAAAAATACATTGTTGGTCTACGGGCGCACGAGCGCACGATGGGCGCACGCTTCTAACCTACATGCATTTTTGTGTTCATTTGAAAGCATAAGTCAGTTCAACTAAATGCATGATTTATTTTTCGCTATCACATAACAAACAAATTACTAATTTACCGTTACTGTAGCGAAATCAGCGAAAATAAGCTTAAAAAATCAAAAAAAAATCTCAACTATAGGATCTATGAGATGAGTGTGTAAGATTGAGTACTACATACTATCTCAGACTCAGATATTATTTAATTCCTCCACCTATATATATATATGAAAGCTTGATGCGATATTTATGATTAGAAAAATCACATTTTTAGTTTTAAAAGTTTTGAGAGTGTTAGAGGTGAGCAAAATACCAAAAAATCGAATAATCGAACTGAACCAAATCGAAAAATCAAATTTAGTTCGGTTAATTCGGTTAAACCCAATTAAAATTGATAATTCGATTTTCGATCGATTGAATATTTTAACCAAATAACGAAAACTGAATTATATATATATATATATATATATATATTATATATATAATATTATTTATTTATTTATTTAGTATTATAATTTTAGTATATCAATATCCTTAATCCTATTCATTTCTCTTTCTCCTATTATATCAATATATAATATTTGTAAAATATAATATTATTTATTTATTAAATAATACTACCAATTATTTTTTTGCAAAATATTTTGTATATATATAATACATAAAATGTATTTTATGTATATAATATCAATATATAATATTATTTATATATTCATTTGAAAAAAATATTTTTTTTGCTAAAAATAAACCATTTTTATATATATAATATTATTTATTTATTCATTTGAAAAAATTATTTATAAAAATTCGATTTAACTGAAATAACCGAAATATATTTCAATTATTTCGATTACCAAATAACATTCGATCTTGTTCGGTTATTTTTGAAAAAATCGATTAATTCAATTCAGTTATTTTTTCATTCGAAATCTACCGAATAACTGAATACTCACCATTTATGTGTCTAGTGATTTCTTGATGGACGTTGAGAAGATGATTTGAAGTATAATATACAAGAGATCCCTTCTACTTTCATATTGTTTTTTGGGTTCCTCTTGTTCAAATGCGAAATGTCAGTTTCAAAACCTATACCATCAATTCCCCAGTTCCAGAAGTTTCTTTGGGATTATCAACCCCATTTACAACATCATTACATAAATTAGGAACCACAATTTATTTCTGGATCACACATCACCAAGACTATACATATCATGATACATCACCAATTATCAACTCCACATAAGCTTCACAGACGACAAAGACAAGAGTGGAGATAGCTTACCGGGCATCCTATACCATTAGTTCCAGGAATTATCTACTAAACTAACAACAGTATTGCCTAAAAATAGGCACCATGAATATTTCTGGACAGTGGAGCCTCAGAAAATAGTTCACACATCACATATATGGCTTCAAAAAAAACAGTGATAGATTGTCGAATCTAGAAGCTTCACATAATCCTCTTTCTGTATTGTGCTGCTGTGTCTCGAACTAGAAACTGAAATAAGAATACACTATCTAAGTCTCTATGCATAGGATAAATGCCCCAAATAACACACAGTAAGCCAGAAGTATCCTTGAGACCTTGTGTTTCATTCTTCATCATTTTCAGCTATGACTGTCGCATACTTGCTGAAATAGAATTCAATAGCGTTTATGTTGCCTTCACATTATGGCCATATAAAACGACGACTTTCACAAAGGGGAGACTGGAACCTTATCCTGATTAAATAACACCAAAAGGAATAAATTTCTGTCTTCCTATGTCGATTTTTTTTTGAAAAGGCTAAGAACAATAATCTTGCTTCGGAGGTTTGTTCCCATGCCATAAAGAGAAGTTAGTAACTTAAACAAGTAATATGTAAGACATGGGGCAATAGGCACAAGTAATAGTGGAGATCTAAGGAAACCACATAAAGAGATCATAGAACTGTGGAGAAGGACCATTTATAAATTATAATATGAGCCTCTGCACATTTCTTTGCAGGTCTACCATCATGTTTACATCGAAAGTCGATCCATCATATACTAATGATCCACAAAGGCTTTAATCTTTTTTCCTATACAATATGATATAGGATTTTAAAATAACAGCCAGTTCATCCCATATACCGAACTTATTTTATTAGTTCAATTAGACCTCTTAATTGGTGTTTAAGAATCTCATTCTGTACAAGGTTGATGGTTCAAGTTTTTGTCTAGATACCAAGTGTCCAAGTTTACTTTGATATCATAAAACGATAGGCGTTTCATTGAGGTAGAAACTCTTCTTTGTAGGACAAGATATAAACTTGTATTCAGCAACAGTTTTTAATTCAGTACAATAACCCAATGGTTGCCATACCTATTGAGCAGGATCTTCAGTAAATCTAGCATCAAAAGGGGCAGCAGAGTTAGGATGAGACATACCACCTCCAGCCCCAGACCCTTGTTGCAGTTCAATCACCAGCCATCTAACAGCTTTACTCATTTGCTCCAAGCGAACAGCACTGATCGGTGGAAGACCACTTGGAGCAGGCTGTCCAGGTTTAGGAGCAACAGAGCCCGTAGCCTCATCCACAAGACACTCGGACCCAATTCTTTGCTTAACAGATTCCACAAATTCTTCTGCTTGATCACAAGCAACTCGGAAAAGCTCCCACCGTTGCTTGAAATTCTCTAGTGCAGCATCGGTGGCCGGAGTTTTTTGACCACCCGAGTTCTCTTTTGCCTCCAATGTACTAGCTGCTGCAGAAATGAACTCTTGATGGGCAATAGTCAAGGAATCCACTATATCGTCCATCTGAACTCTTCAGAGAGCAACCACATCAACAATTGCATTCAATAATTGAGCACATGATATTTTTACATATCAGAAAAATCATACATCATTGGAATTTCATCTAGGGTTCTCGGACAATAATTGAGCACGATATTTCTAAATATCAGAAAATTCATACATCATTGCAATTTCATTTAGGGTTCTCAGACAATAAGGCCAGACGGGATATACATAAAATCCATGAGCTTAATCGGAATATCCAATTTGTGTAAATTCATATGCCTTTGCAATTCCATCTAGGGTTCCCAGGCAATAAGGCCAGAGAGATTTCTTCTTATTCATTATGTCAATTGCTAATAGCAAAATTTACATATCCGACATTAAGGCTAAATGGGATTTGATCTTAGTCATTTCTTATATTTCTAAGCTCGATATTTTACATATAATCCGCGAGCTTAACCACAATATGTGATCAGTGACTCAATGCAAACGAATTAGTTTTCAATCAATTCTGAAACTAACAAACACGTCAACAATCATACAAAAAATGGTTAAATTATTTAGCCGCGGCGGCTCAGTGCATCTAATTTGGTGAATAAACACCACAAATCGAAATTGAGTCCATGAGTAAGAAGATTGAAACAGAACTCATAAAAAAATTAATACCCGAAATGATAGCAACTATGGAATAACTAAATACCTAATAAGATTTTTTGCGCTAGAAATTCGCCAGATTTTTATGTTAGGGTTAGCGAGCTTCGATCATTCGCTCCGAAACTCACCTGAAAATTGTTAATACTCAGCTAGTACTACTCATTACACCTCTTTATTTAAAAATAAATAGATAAATATGAATTCACTGCTTTGCCCTTATGGCCCCTAAATTACATTTTCAATATATTATAACTTAGTCACTGTAGCCCCTGTATCTGAAGGAAGAATGCGCTAGAGTTCGCCTAGAAATTTGAACGGAAAAAATAATATAAACCGCTAAAATTGAACAGTATTAGACCAATCTCGAAGAAGGCGTGGAGGCTGTTTTTTAGTGAAATTGGCCAAGGGAATATGCCACATTGCTGGTCGGTTGCTCCTACGAGATAGTACATCTACGATTTGTTTACTTGGTGTTTTTAAGTTGTGTGTGTGTGTTTTTTTTCAATTTTTTGACCGCTTTGTTTGCTATATGCGAATTCAGAAATTGTTTACCTGTCCTGTGTCTTGTGTAGTTTGCAGGTTATTATCACGAGGAGCGAGAACTACTCGGTCTTGATCTAAAGTAGCGGCATGGGCGGGTTCGTGATAAAAAAAAAATTGGTTACTAAATTCACCCAACTTTGTTGCATATTCCGCTTAGAATCTGTACAGTTCTCGAGCTCTTCCAACAAAGCCTCGTTTTTTAATTTCTCAATCTTGAAATTTTTCATGCATCACATAAACTTTAAGTAAACAAACAATTTACATAAATAACAAAGAAATCTATATATCGACTTAATAAAAACGAAACAAATGGTGAGTCTAAATCAACGAAAAATCCCACAGATTCAAGAACATAATTGGGATTCGAGTTTTCCGAGTCAGCGTCATTTTCAAACGTGCTTGTTGCTACCAAACAATATTATGTGGCATATTCTTTCTTTCTTTCTTTTTTTGGATATTTCAATCTTTGTAGGATTATTCAGAAGAAGCAAATTCTCTGGAATTTCATTCTCTTTATTCTTTTCCTGCAAACTCTCTGCTGCGTTTTCTTCCTTTTGATTTAAGGGCTATCACTATCAAGTTATTATATATTATAAACTTAATTTATGGGTTATAAGCCCATAAGGGCAAAGTAGCATATGTTTATTTTATTTTTAAATTAGAGGATTATGTGAATAAAACGAGGGTTATGTATGACATTACCCTTTAGTTGATCATTTAATAACATTTGTAGAGGCCGGCCCATTCACCCATCCCAAACAGGCCCAAGTTCATTTTGGGTTGGCGGGGAAAGGCTTCAACGTATATGTTATTGTGTATTGTATACGATGTCCTATTATATTGTAATCAATGGTATTCATAATATATTACTTCATCAATATATATGTATATATACTAGCAATACGTCGAAATACATAGTGCCAGCTCAGCAACATCGACGCCGGGAGCCGTCCTACACCGTGAGATCGAGGGCGGTGAGGCGAGTTCGGGACAACCGGAACAACGAGTTTCGGTGTGCGGCGTCTCCATCCGCCGCCACAGGATCCAAAAAGAGGCATCCGCTACTGCTCTACCACAACGCCTCGTCCTCGTCTATGTCGTTGAAGGTTCGTCGTCATTTCGTGAAAGTTTCAAGAACTACTATTTTATTGGTTGGATTTTATTTTTTAATTGAAATTGATGCATGCAGCGGGGAGCGTCACGGTATTCTATATTCTGGGTGCCCGGAAACATTCGAATCAGGCCAACAACAACAATTTTTTCGGGATGAACATTACATGCTTCCTCCAGAAACTCCAGGAACATTTCCTTCATAATATATTACTTCATCAATATATATGTATATATCACAGATTAAATTTTTTAAACCATTTTTGCTAGTGACTCATGAACTACGTAGAACTAACCATGACTAAACACATGTTTCAGAAGGTAAAGTTACACGTTCAAATGAGACTTGTTTATGTTCATAGCAAAACAAATCGTTCTTATATAAGAGAAATGCATCAGTGCGATACATAATATGCATTTCATCGAGTTTCGACGAGAATGCATTACATTGTAATTTATAAATAAATTTTTAATAACAATTTAATAGTTGGCTAAGGTTCAATCACCTTGAATTGTTGTGTGGTAGGACACGGTGGTGAAGCTATATGATGAGGCTAGAGTTCTGTCACCCATAGTTGTTGATCGAAGTAGAATAAGACGATGGACCGAAAAGATGAGAATATGGTTCAACCATATGAACCTGTCTAGAATGTATATATATTCGTACTCATACCAAAGTTGATTAAAAAGTAAATTTACTATTCGTTCTAATCTCAAACCCATATAGTGATATTTGTAATTACCTGAAAATATTTAAATTCATAAATACAAGTTGTTATAATAATTGATTATCCGTTTCAACAAAAACCAATATAAAAGAATAAAAATTAATAAACAACAAAAGATTCAAAATGGAGAAAATTCAACGCAGGCAAGTCGATTTATGTTTGGACTCATTTGAATTTAAATATATACTAGTATTTGTCCCAAATCTGATTAAAAATGAGATTATTACTCGTTCTCGTTCAAAATCGAATAGTTTTACTCGGTGATTATGCGAACTTGTTAAGTTTTATAAATATAAATTGTTACATAATTGCTTATTTCTTTCAACAAAAATTTCAAATATTACAAAATAAAAATGATTAATAAATAGTATAAATAAAAGAAGATCATGAAAATTCACGTAAGCACGTCGATAAATGATTGAACCTGTTTAGAATTTATATACTTTCAAAAATATTTAAATTTATGAAATATCAAATACTCAAATACAAGTTGTTGCAATAATTGATTGTCATTGAGGCTGTAGTTGAGTCACTCAGAGTCATTGTTCGTAGTGGAGCAATGCGATGACCGAACTAATGAGGCTAGAGTTCAATCATCTGGATTCGTTTGTAATTCATGTACTTGTACCTAGAGCCGGCAAAATGAGCCCGGCCCGAAAAGCCCGCTCGGGGTACCCGGGGTTTGGGTTGGTTTGGGCTTGAAAATTTAAGGCCCTAAAAAAATCGGGCCTAAAAGTCCATGAAAAAACCCCAGTGCTCTACCAAGCTTGAGCCAAAAGCCGGGGTTTGGGCTAAAAAGCCCGCCTAATATTTTATTTTATATATATATATATATATATATATATATATATATATATTTTATAAATTGTTTAATATACATATCTATAATTTTTAATAATATTAATTATATTTTATAGTAAAAGTTTTATTACTAATTCACATCTTGGTCGAGGAAAAATATATTTTTTTGAATTGCAACACATCAAAATTCTGAAAAAAATAATAACTTCAAAAATAATAACTTTATAAATCATTCAAAAATAATTCATAAAAGAAATGATCTCCAAAAATATATAGGCTGATGATTAATGACCTTATAATATGTAAAAACTATTTTGAATCATTGATCTTAAATATATATTGTATAATTAATTTATTTTTTCTATTATTTTAGGCATATAAGTGGAATTAACGTTTAATAATATCATTTATCTTTGATTTGCAATTATTAATTTATTTCTCCTTAAATTAAAGAACTAAAATTATACTACATTACAATATCATCGTATGAATACATAAATATGTAAAAATATACAAGAAGCATTATCATAAGAATAAGTAAGCTTAATATATTCTTATCATGATTCTTTATTTAAATTGAAGTTATGAGATTTTAATTATGTATTTAATTTATTTATTTTTGAAATTTAAAATATTAATTTTATATATTAAAAATGAAAAATAATCTAAAAAGCCCGCCACCGAAAACCCGCCGGGGTTGGTTTGGGCTTCACATTCCTAGGCTGAAAAAATTTTTGACCGGCCCGACCCGAAAAATATAAAAGCGACGAGCAGGGGTTGGCCCTACCGACCCGCCACTTTGCCACCTCTACTTGTACCCATCTCAAATCCAATTAAAAGCTACTGCTCGTTCTCATGTCATGCACAATAATAATTTTAATGACCACCAAATTTATAATAATAATAATAATAATAATAATAATAATAATAATAATAATAATAATAATAATAATAATAATAATAATAATAATAATAATAATAATAATTAACTCAACATACACAGAAATTTAGTAAATATCCATTCGAATAAAAATCATTCACAACTAATAAATAATTATATCACCACCATTGTCAAGAACAAAAATGAATTAAAATCCAAAACAAGTGTAATTAACTAATATATATACAATGTTATGAATTGACATGACATAATATAAACGTAATGTTATTGTTCTAAAATATAATGTTATTATCACAATTAGCCTATGGACACAAATAAAAATAATGATATTTTAAATAAATCTAAAAAAACCATATAAAAATATAAAAAAAAATATTGACATTTTAATTGTAAAAATATCAAGATTGTGAAAAATACAAGTAAAAATTTAGATGTGGATCTATGTGCATACATACATATTTGCAATTATAAAGAAAAAAATGACTACGAGTTAGATGAGTAACAATATTAATAATTTAGTGATTAAAATAAATAAATTTTATTTGTAAACTCCTATTGTATTTTATATTATATTATTATGAAATGTGACTTCTAGATATATAGTAAAATATCATGCTAAGCTATTTGATTTTTTAAGGAGGGCAAAGTAATTGAGAAAATAATACATCGAATACGCATTATTAGTTATTTTAAACAAATAATTTATATATAGAGAGATTATATTTATTTATAGAAACATAGTGGTGATTTGGGCTATGTTTGGGAATGATTTCCCTTTTAGATAAATATAGACAGTCCATTTTAGTTTATACACTAATTATATAATTTTAGTGAAATATAGACATTGGTACATTTTTTAAAATTGGTAGATGAAATTAAGATTCATAATTTGTATCTAGCCTTATAAAAGAAAGTTATGTCTTTTTTTGCTTAATAAGAAAAACAACTCGTGAAAAGCGTAAATTATAAAATTGCCAATTTGTCGATATCTTTTTTTGGTCATTAAATCTGAAATTTTAAAGGCCGCTTACTGGTGGACTCGAACCCGAGACCTTTGGCCTTAGGCGTTAACCACTCTACCACTAGATCAACACACACACACTTGTCGATATCTCTTTGTAGACGTTGGATAAGAAGTTGAGGAGGGTCTGCCGAAAAGCTCGTCCCATCTATCTCATGCCCAACTTTGGGAGTGCATCCCCAGACTCGTTGCCTTCATGTTTGGTATATTGCAGCCTACACTAACAAGACATTTGCACAAAAACCTGCAGTTTTTATGAAAGCAATGAAGGGGATGATCATCAATATTATGCGCGCACAATAGCCTATACATAGCCTCGATAGTCAGTTTCCGCAAATAATTGGGGAAAGCGTATGTCCCATGCCATTTTCAGCCCTTATTTCAATGCCAATAATTCAACAAAGTTGGTTGAAACACTCTTCAGCTTCTTGGTAAAAACTCCAAGCCACTTCATCACAAGTCCAGATATGAGCCACCTTGAGATTAACATCTATTTTCTCAACGCTATCGCCATAAAACTACGCAATAATACGACCATGGATGGAACCAAATTAAAGGACACCCACATCCTATCTCCAATGCACCAACCAAAGGAAGCCATCGATGTCGCACAACTCCGATCACCTCCCTTGAAGGTATTCGACTCAAAACCTTTCACAACATAATCCAACGACAGTGTATTCCGCTTGAGATATTTTTCTTTCAAAACAAGTTCCGTAAGTTATCATCTCCCTTGATAACTTTCCAGCCCTCATTCGATAACAAAGCTATATTTGTTCGCCTTGCCCCGAGACCACCCAACGATATCGGTCTCGTCGCTTTCTTCCAACCCCACAAGGTGGGTTTTCTTCTTTGAGGGATCCGGAGACTATAAGAAGCTTCCATTCAATTTGTCCAACTGGTGATTACAAGTTCCCACTGGAAGCCATTGCACTTGACCACAAGTAGGTTCGATTGGATCCAGTGACTCGCCATTCCAAAGAATTTGGGAGTGCAAATTGCTTACACAACACATAATCAAGCGTTTCGTTTTTTTGGGAAAACCAAAGGAACCAAGTATATATCTCTTTCACAAGAGGCCAACTCACCTTGTCGTATGCACAAGTTCCTGAACCAGCCTGATATTAATGCCATGCGTACCACACCCCATAATGAAACTGCTTTCAGTATGTGCGATGATTTCGGGCAGCATTAAGCGCAATCTTCTCGTCAGAACCTTAGCAATAAGTTTGTGACATTACAAATTGTGTAACAGATCGAAACTTCGAAATGTGTCTGAAATTAGTTCTTTCGGGATCAAGCACAAAAAGGAGGCGCCGACAAACTCTTCATATTTACCTTCTTCCATGGCCTTTTGGATGAGTTTTAGGAGAAAGCATCGTGTCTCTTCCCAAAAGTGTAGGAAAAAAGATGCTTGAAAACCATCTGGACCGGTGCTTTGTCCAAATGGAAACTCTATAAGACGTCCTTGAGCAGTTGAGCTCTCGCATTTCCAATTATACAGTTAACGCATCACAATTCTGAGATGCTTGGAACCGTGATTTGCCCAAATTACGTCCGGTAAATGCGTTGCCACTGAAGAGATTCGAATAAAATTAAGTACCATGCATGTTGCTTGAGCAAATCTGTGTCGTTACACCAATCTCCATTGATCTTTAAGATAGTACAATTTAGTTGACTAAAAATAAGCATATTTTAACAATTAAATTGCTCATCATAAAATTTATTTGAAAAACCAATTTCAGATTTCATATTTGTTAACCACAACCCGTATTATTTTACTTATTTTCTACGACAAGCCGTCTTATTGTTGTCTGATAGAACTGAATTAAAAATAAAGATGAAAATAAAACTTACTGAATTAATTGCTACTTCTAATTATTCTGTGAACAACCCCCCGCCGCCTAGCCCCAACTTGCCTCCCCGGACGACTTTTAGAAGGAAAAAAATTATTAGTTCAAAAGTTAGAGAATGTGATGATAAGAGACACATGGGAGATGGGTACTTCCTTTGTACATGAATTATATATCTATTTCCTTTTTTATTATACAAAGTATAACATTAATATCAAAATTATAAAAAATGGAAATGTTATATTGGATCAAATATAATATTAGCCAAAAAATATGGGTGTGAAGCATAAGATTTGGGACAAGAAAAAGGTAATAAAATTTCAGCCGTACCGTCCCTTTTTCCTATTTTCCGTGGGGATAACAAAGTTGAAAAAAAAAAACATTAACAAAAATTTCCGACAATAAAAACAAGAAAAAAAAGGAAAGAATTAGAAAAAAGCACAGACAAAAAACAAAAAGATCTGAAAAAACGGAGGCGCGGTAATGTGTGCCCTCAACGCAGCAACTCGGGGCGAAGACGAAGAGCGACAGTCACCCTACGGCGCTTTTTCATCATCGACATCGATTCCTTCATATCCGCCGCTGTTCATAAACCCTAATTTTGCCGGATTCCGTTCCCATAGTCGACGCATTTAGGTGTTACGGTTCTCGGAGGCACCTGCATTTTTTGATCAATGAGAATTCAGTTGGAATTTTGAGAATCTAGACGAATCGGAGTTGGATTTCGAGCAATGGAGTCGTTGGTGGAGCTCTGCGATTTAATCGCGCAGAATCCGGCGCAATTTCGTAACAAGATAGCATGGATTTGCAGCCGCTGCCCGCCGGCGGAGTCACTGATGACGGGATCGCCGACGGTTTCCAGGTCTCAAATCCATGCGATACTCGCTGTCGCGCGATTCCTCTCGAAATGCCCGAATTCGGAACACGAAACCCCCAAGTCGCTGATTCTAGCGTTTTACCGCTCTATTCCTTTGACTTTTAATCCCAAATTCTGGCCACAGGCGTTTTCTACCGAGGCGGTTTCATGTTTCTTCAACGATTTCATGAGTTACATTTCGAATGCGGCCGAACTATCCCTGATTTTTCTAGCGATGTTGCGGGATTCACGGGGAAATTGTAATTCAGACGATAACGAATGCTGATTCAAGCATAGCTAGGGTTTTCCTGAATGCTCTGTGTTCGAATTTCCCCCCGATTCTGCTTGCCGATGCCAATAAATTGATATCTCTTCTTCTTGATCGATTTGATGGTGTGGTTCTTATTTCTCCGAAGGACGGAATCTTGACCCCCGATGCAGGTTCGGCGCAGGGCTCTCCGTTGAGTGTGAACTATTATCAGTCCCCCAACGTTTCTGCAGATTCGTCAAGCAGCGCAGCTTCGAAGGATGGTATTGTGGCGAATGGCGGGGACAGTGTTTCGTGGAAAAGCAATGGGGATTTATCTGCTACCGCAGCTTATAAGAAGAATTTAAAATTATTCGAGGACGAGCCAGTGGAGAGTCTTGAAAAACAAGAAATTGTTTTCAAGTTGATTGGACATGTATTCAGTAAGGTGGCCATTGATCCCCACCTTACGGAGCAAGTGAGAGGAATAGCAAAGAGTCAACTTAATTCAATGGCTGATTTCTTGAAGGTAATAAATTCTTATAAACTTACACAATTCTGTATCAAGGTGGTTGCCTTGATATTTGGTAGTGCTAAATATCTGCTAAAATTAGCTTAGAAACATTTATTGTTAAAATCGTTTGTGGCATTGACAGATACGAAAGAGCGATTGGTCGGAGCAGGGGCAGTTGCTGAAAGTCAGGATTAACAGAAAGCTATCAGTGTATCAAGCTGCTGCAATGCTGCAAATCAAGACTCTGGCATCTCTTGACACAGAAGGAAAGTCTTCAAAGAAATTGTTGCATGGAGCTCTTGGATCGTTAATCGAGGCTGCAGAGGCATGCTTGTACTCTGTCTGGCGTAAATTGAGAGCTTGCGAAGAGCTTTTTGGCTGTTTGCTTTCTGGCATCTCTCAGGCTGCTGTTATTCGTGGAGGTCAGCTCCTCCGGGTTCTGCTAATTCGTTTCAAACCCCTTGTGCAGGCTACTTGTGCTCAGGTACATTCTGTCTTTGGTTGGATTGATGCTCCATATATGGTTGTGAATATCATAAAACATTATATTTTTTTTCCCTGTGATCTGTGAACAGGCCGATACTTCAGCCAGCAGTCAAGGATCTATGTTCAAAAGTGTCTTGAAAACATGCTGTGAGTTAATTGAATTTGGTTGGTCCAGGGATCGGGCTCCCTTGGATACCTTTATCATGGGACTGGCAACTAGTATTCGTGAACGAAATGATTATGAGGAAGGGGTTAGTCTCCATTAACACTATTTAGGCTGGTAACTGTTTCTTTTGTGATAAGAATAAGATGCAAAACGTTTTATTGAACTATTAGAGGTTAGAAACACTGGACTCCTAAACAAAACACACGAACACAGAAAAGTCATATAGCTGGACTTCAGTCTCTAACAATGTCTGTTTCTGTGACCTGCAAAAGCAAAACAGCATTACAATATCCCATCTGTTTGTTTGACCTGCAAACTGTAATGCTCCTATGTTTACCGGACAAAGTAAATTGTAGTGAGACCAAGACACACAGGTTCTTGGGTTTTCAAAACTTAAGCAATTCTACTATTTTTAACTTTTGTCATTCTTGTGTGCTTTTCAGGATGGAAAGAGAAGCCGGCAACTCCACCTCTACAGCTGAACATCATACATTTGTTGGCTGAGCTCAACCTTTCCATTAAGAAGCATGAAGTTGTTGACATGATACTACCTCTTTTTATTGAGAGTTTAGAAGAGGGTGATGCTTCTAATCCAGGCTTATTGAGGCTCCGAGTAAGTTCCGGTCTCTTTAACAAACAATCCTTATGCATTCTTTTGAGCTTCTTGTTATTTCATTTCACATTTTGTTTATTTCCTTTTCTTTCATAAATTTTATCTTGCACTATTTTCTCAACCTGCTTTTGTTGAGTTACTGCAGCTTCTTGATGCTGTTTCTCGCATGGCGAGTTTAGGTTTTGAGAAGTCTTACCGTGAAGCAGTTGTTTTGATGACTCGGAGCTACATGGGCAAACTCTCAGATGTTGGCTCGGCTGAAAGTAAAACCCAGGCACCTGAGGCGACAACAGAACGCATTGAGGTATGTTTTCAACATTGCATCAGAATATTAATAGCACCCCCCGTGAGGGGTAGAATTTTCTGTAACAAATAGTTGCTCACTGATTCAATCACCTCTAGACATTACCTGCAGGGTTTTTGTTAATTGCGAGTGGTATTACATGTAATAAGTTGCGCTCAGATTACCGTCACCGTTTGCTATCACTTTGCTCAGATGTCGGCCTGGCAGCAGAGTCCAAAAGTGGAAGGTAAAGTTCAGCAATTGTTGATTGTAACAATTCAATTGTTGGACACTAATTCCTGAATGACTTCCTAACTAGTGAAATCAATATTTCAGGAGTGGAGCAGATTTTCTTGGGCCTCTTCTTCCTGCTGTGGCTGAAATATGTTCAGATTTTGATCCTTGTGTAGATATAGAACCTTCACTCTTAAAGCTATTTCGTAACTTGTGGTTCTATATTGCGCTCTTTGGGTTAGCACCTCCAATACAGAAAACTGCGGCTACATCGAAGTCAGTTTCAACTTCACTTAATAGTGCAGGCAGTGTGGGTGCCATTGCTCTCCAAGCAGTCGGTGGACCATACATGTGGAATTCATTATGGTCAGCTGCTGTTCAACGTATTTCTCAAGGGACCCCACCTCTTGTAAGTTAACCCAGTTATTACATAATTACACATTATATCTTCGATCTTGTTTGTTTTTTTTGGAGAGGGAGGGGGGACTTTTTCATTTAAAGATAAGAATGAAATAATTGGACACTCTTACCATTTATTATAGTCATCAATATACTTTGTGTAAGCTTGTTCTGGTGGAACCTTATGTTTTAACTTTATTTTGCATTCAATTTCTTTCCTACATCTTGCAGATATAATGTTGGTAAAATAAACTTAATGAAGTCTATCTATCCTTAAAGTGAAGCATGATATCTCTCTGAATATTTATGAACACGAATCCACAAATCAACTTCACCTTGCTTTGAATATTTCGAGTCATAAACAATATGATAATATGGTGTTTAATGGTTAAAGTATGAATTGTTTTGTCTCTGAATCTCTCTTTCTCTGTAGCTTAATTGCTTAACATTGCAAATGGTGTCATTTGTATCAAAGGATCTGAATTGGAAAGAAAGATGCTAGGAAGGATGCTTGATGTATTTCCTTTGCATGTCATCAGGAATTTAGAATTCACTGTGAAAAAGAAGAAAAAGAGAGAATGATAGCACGCAGTGCATGTTCAAGTAAAGCAACTAAGACCTTGGGTTTTAGCTTATTTCAGAGGGTATTTTGGTTCATCTTTCTCTTAAGTTTCTGTTTAGCATGTCAAGTGATACTCTTCATATTCAAGAATCTATATTAGTGTGCATTGCGCATCAAGCTCCAATGATTAGGGTCCTTTGACCTTTGATTTAATAGTTTCTTCATTTGCTATGTAGACGAACAATGATGGAAAAGTACTCCTCTTTGAATTGGTTTCTAAATTTAGCAATGAAATGGAAGTCGTTTATGTGGAGTATAAGGTTCTCTGAAACAGGTCAAATCATTCTCAGGATGCATCATACATCTAGTTTATGGTAGTGTTTTGGATAATCTTAATAGATGATTTTTTGTCCGTTATTTGGTGCCATTATTGATATTTTTCATTACATGTACTAAGTACTTCTCTGTTATAAGTAATTTATTGTGTTCAGGTTGTGAGCTCTGTCAAATGGCTTGAAGATGAGTTGGAACTCAATGCTCTGCACAACCCAGGTAGTCGTCGAGGGAGTGGGAATGAGAAAGCTGCTGCGACTCAAAGAAGTGCTCTTGCTGCTGCTTTAGGAGGACGAGTGGAGGTTTCTTCAATGAGTACAATTTCAGGTAATTGAATAGTATATTTTTATTTAGGCCAACCACATTCTATATTTGGCTTTATTGAAAATAGTTACCCTTCTATTATTTTATTAAAGAGGTTGGCTCCAATCCTTAAATATGGATACCATACATATGACTTCTGCAGGTGTCAAAGCAACCTATCTGTTAGCGGTAGCATTTCTAGAGATAATACGGTTTAGCAGCAATGGAGGTATTTTGAATGGAAGCCAAAATTCAACTGCCTCTCAAGTGCCTTCAGCTGTGCCTTTGAATACCTAAGAAGTCCTAATCTTATGCCAGCTGTATCTCAGTGTTTGACTGCTATTGTTCATCGGGCATTTGAAACAGCAATAACTTGGCTGGTATTCTCCTCCTCATCTTCTCTTCTGTTTTTATCTTGTTTGTGAATCTTCACATGTTTGGCATATTCTTTTGGGCATTGTATTGACAATATTGTGGTCTTATTGGGATGTTTCATTGTTTTCGGATAACAGCTTGCATAACTGTTACTTATATTGTCAAATGTCAATGAAAACAGCTTGCTGGTATCGCTTTGATCTTCTAGTGAACTCTATTTACATGTGGGGAAATCATTGGACCTATTGGTGATTTCTAGCATCGCTTTTCTTTGTGCTTAAGCTGTTAACTTTTGAGAGATGGCTGCTTTGCATTCTCTTGTCTATCCATCCTCAAATCCTGAGACCAGCCTGACATTAGTAGATAAGGTCATGTTATTGGCTCCTGGGACCCAGTGAGTATTTGGTTGGTTGGGGTAAAGTCTGTTTGAACCAGAAAACCGACAAGCCCAAATTCTATGTCTTATGATTTTTGCTACTTTCTTTATATTATAAAAGTGATTGCCTATCTAGATATAAGCATCTGAAAGCAAAAATAAAAACAAAATCATTAAATACTTGCAGAAATCCTACATCATTAGCCGGAATGAAACAAATTTAAAACTCCAAAATCTGTTGCAAAACTTGATTAAGCAAACAGTGAGAAATATTAGAATGAAAATCTACACGAAAAGAAAAGGAACCTGAGGTTAACAATTACCAGCTTTCAGCTCAAGCCAGAATTTATTTTGAGTTATTGTGCATAGAACTAGCGCCCTGCTTCTAATGGTTTTAGATAATTAAATTAATGAGTTACGGTAAGATGTTAAAACTTTTGGCACTAGATAATGTTGATTGTTGAGGGAAAAGTTACTTCCATTGAGAACTTTGATGGAATTCTGCAGCTTTAGTTGTTGGCGGTTCAACTCAAGAAAGTTAGTGTCATACCATTGTCACCCCACTCCCCAGTCACATTAACATGCATTATCAAGCTTAATATTTTTTCATACATACTTTGATGAGTTATGAGCATGTCCAATGACTTTGTGACAACTAAAGGGTAAATAGCCATGCGCAACTAAGCTGTTGAAAGCTAAAGGCTTTTCCCATGTCAACTTGCTGTAGGAGGATAGAGCATCTGAGACTGGGCCTGAAGCTGAGATTAGAGAGTCTACTCTCTCGGTCCATGCCTGTTTTCTCATAAAAAACTTGTCCCAGAGGGATGAGCATGTACGGGATATATCCATTACTTTGTTAACTCAACTCAGAGAGAGATCACCTCAGGTAACATGTACTATGGTTGTGTCATCAACTTTCACTTCATTTTCTAGCTGACATTCCAAGAATACCTGTAAATGATTTACATGACTTGCAGATATTGTGGAATTCATCTTGTCTGGATGCTCTTCTGCTTTCAATGCATAATGATCCACCTTCGGCTGTAGTGAGTGATCCTGCCTATGTTACCAGTGTCCGCACTTTGTACCAAAAGGTTGTTCGTGAGTGGATTATTGTGTCGCTTTCACATGCTCCATGCACTAGTCAGGGTCTTCTTCAGGTTTATAACTTTCTTCAATGGAAGGCATCTCTGATCAATGCACTTTCTTCTTATTTCTCCCTCTCTCTTTCTGAATGGAAATCTCAGCTTTGCTTGTACCTTTCTATGTTCAGGAAAACCTTTGCAAAGCTAATACATGGCAGAGATCACAGCCAACAGCTGACGTTGTTTCTCTATTGTCTGAGATACGGATAGGCACGGGTAAAAATGATTGTTGGAACGGTCCAAAAACTGCAAATATTCCTGCAGTTATGGCTGCTGCCGCCGCCGCGTCGGGCGGAAATCTAAAATTGATGGATGGATTCAGTTTGGAGGTTCTTGGTACTGGTATGGTCAGTGCGACAGCAAAGTGTAACCATGCAGGAGAAATTGCCGGAATGAGAAGGTTATATGAGAGCATTGGTGGTCTTGATCCATCTACTGGTGGTCTAAATCTAGATAATCCAGATGGGTTGGCACAGCCACCACAGCCCAAAAAAGAATCCTTCAATGAAGTATTGCTTTCCAAATTCGTAAGGTTGCTTCAGAAGTTTGTAACTGTTGCGGAGAAAGGGGAAGAAGTAGACAAATCATCTTTCCGTGAAACTTGTTCTCAAGCTACTGCATTGCTTCTTTCCAATCTGGTAATAAAATTATGTAAACTTCTCCTTATATTAGTTAGTAACTACAATTTTCTATCTTTTTTGAACATAATTCAACATATTTTTATCAGGATTCAGATTCAAAATCAAATCCCGAGAGCTTTTCTCAACTTCTGCGCCTTCTTTGCTGGTGTCCAGCTTACATAACCACACTTGATGCTGTGGAGACTGGCGTGTTTATCTGGACATGGCTGGTTTCTGCTGCTCCGCAGTTGGGATCTGTAGTGCTTGCTGAGCTGGTAGATGCATGGTTATGGACAATAGACACTAAGCGAGGCCTTTTTGCTTCGGATATAAGGTGTTCTGGACCTTCTGCGAAGTTGAGGCCCCAACTTGTTGCTGGTGAGCCCCAGCTACGGCCGGAGAAGGATCCGGTTGAACAAATAATGGCCCATAGGCTGTGGCTTGGATTTTTTATTGATCGGTTTGAAGTAAGATTCAAATATGTACTCTCATAGGCCTTATTGAAAGTCTCTTTTGTCTCTATCAAATTTTAATTTTGATCCAAATGTTACATTTTAATTCGATACTAAATAAACTGCCAAAGATGATTGAAGTTGGAAATGTTCCATATTTTTGTTGTAGGCTCCTTAAGCACATATGAGCACATGTTAACCCATTGCTTTGCAATATTGTCATTTCAGGTAGTTCGACATGATAGTGTTGAACAGCTTTTGCTACTTGGTCGGATGTTACAAGGGACAACAAAACTCCCCTGGAATTTTACTCGGCATCCAGTTGCTGCAGGAACTTTCTTCACTCTTATGCTTTTCGGCCTGAAATTTTCTTCATGCCAAACGCAGGGGAACCTTCAGAACTTCAGATCAGGGCTTCAGTTGCTTGAAGATAGAATATATAGGTCTGGCATTTTCTTCAGTTTGTAAATTTATTCTTGACATCATAATTGAGGTGAATCTTCATGAGCAAGTCTTGTACATGAAGCTGATCTGAACTTTTTTTTCTTCTTTCAATTGTTTAATTACTATGGCTCATGGTAAGCCTCTGATTATATACTTTTCTTTTTCTTTTCTTTTCTTTTCTTTTCTTTTCTTTTCTTTTCTTTTTCAAAAGAGCTGCCTTAGGGTGGTTTGCGCACCAGCCGGAGTGGTATGATTTGAGAAACAAATATTTTGCTCAGAGTGAAGCTCAATCCGTTTTAGTATTTGTCCATCATCTTTCCAATGAGCGGGTTGACCCAATGCAACTTGATCTAAAAGCTCGGGGAGTTGAAAATGGCAGCTCCAGAAATGAGACTGTAAGATAATTATAAAGATCCTGAAGTGCTCAGATCCAGACCCTAAAACATTTGATGTTTTTTATGCATGGGTTTTATGAAGTTGAGGAAAATTCTTATGTTCTGCAGAAGGATCACTATCATCCGATCTGGGGTCAGATGGGTAACTATGCTGTTGGGCAAGAGAAGCGAAGGCAGTTACTTCTTATGTTGTGCCAACATGAAGCTGACAGACTTGAGGTGTGGGCTCATCCTGTTGGATCAAAGTAACGATCATTGATCTTTCAAACTATTTCATTTGCTTTGTTGCTTAGTTCAATGGTATGATATATATGATATCTCCTTTACTTAACTCATGTACAGGGAAAGCTCTTCTCGGCTTAAAATTAGCTCCGACAAATGGACTGAGTTTGCAAGGATTGCCTTTACCGTTGATCCTCAAATTGCTCTGTCATTGGGTGCACGGTTTCCAGCAAACTCTTCTCTGAAGACTGAAATCACGCAGCTAGTCCAAGTACGTTTATGAACCTTCCTGACGCGAAATAAATATACTTGTTAGCGTGGCGTAGTTTTTTATTATTTCATGGAGTGAAAGTGAATTCACACATACAAAAGTGTAATAAGAGCAGAAGTTAAAGTCCTAAGCAAACAACTCCATCTGAGCTTAATCATCTAATTACTATGTTTTTAATGCAGTTTCAGAGCTTCCACCTCGAGTAAAACTATTAATTTATTAACTGAAAGATGTAGATCAGACTTTCCATGTTAAAACACATCACATCTTAGTTGTTTTATTTGCCATCTTTTGTAATTATTGTTTGGACATGGTTTTGACCGGTTCATTTATTTTTTTCTTAGTCACATATAACGGAGATTCGCAGTATTCCTGAAGCTTTGCCTTATTTTATAACCCCCAAAGCGGTGGATGACAATTCAACACTTTTGCAACAATTACCACACTGGGGAGCTTGTTCAATTACACAAGCTTTGGAGTTCCTTACCCCAGCATATAAAGGCCACCCTCGAGTCATGGCTTATGTTCTCAGGGTGTTGGAATCGTATCCTCCTGATAGAGTGACATTCTTCATGCCTCAGCTGGTGCAGGCACTAAGACACGATGAAGGGGTAATGGGGCTTGCTTTCATGTGATTACGTTTTAGTGGCATATAGCAGAGTGCTATTGTGAACTAAAGAAGTTTATCCTAGTAAAACTGCAAGCTAGGTGATACAATAGTTTGGTGCCATGTGGCCATGTCTCTTGAGTTGCCCTTATGTGAAAAATAGAATCCACTGGTACTTGCATATTTAAGAAAATAAACTTAATTGAAATCATCACTGAAAGGACAAAACAATATTTTAGCATTCTTACTTCACCTTGAATATTATATCAGCAATGTACTTTACATATTAGATATTTTGATTTGCAGAAGTTGGTTGAGGGATACTTGCTCCGAGCTGCGCAGAGGAGTGATATCTTTGCCCACATTTTGATATGGCACTTACAGGTCAAAAATATCACTGGTGTTATACAGCATATTATACAATTTGACTATTGTTTGAATTATATATGACAAGATTTTCCTTACAGGGTGAGACTTGCGTTCCTGAGGCGGGGGGGAAAGATGCACCTTTGCCGTCTCCCACGGTATACTTCTTCTGATGCAGAAAAGAACAGAATACATTTTTTTCTGTTACTACATATTCTTCATTATATTGGTTATCGTGTATTCTAAATCCATGCTGATTATGCTACATAGATGTTTCTGCATGCTGTGTTGATCTTCTGCAGATTCCAAGTACTTCTTCTTTATTTGATTGCCAATCTCTAGTCACATATTATGCATGTGATGGTTGATTTTATTGGTGGACTGAAAATAGATGGCTTGCAATATATGTTCTAAAACAGTCCTTTAGTTTGATAGTTTCCCTTGGAAATACTTTACTATATCTTATCTGTTTCATAATTTCTATTTCAGTTTCAATTCTGAAGTTGTGGTCTTTTTTCGTACTTAAACTCATTATTTGTTTATTTCTTTCTCTTTCTTCAGACCATCGCCTTTCAAGATTTGCTTCCTGTAGTTAGAGAAAAAATAATTGATGGTTTCAATCCCAAAGCACGTGCTATTTTTCAAAGAGAATTTGATTTCTTTGACAAGGTCACATCTATATCTGGTGTCCTCTTTCCACTTCCAAAGGAGGAAAGGCGAGCTGGCATAAGAAAGTATGAAGCACTCAATTTAAATTTTGCTTGCTGTTTCTCCCATTTAATCTTAACATTGAAACCTTTTTTATAGAGAATTGGAGAAAATCCAAGTTGATGGAGATGACCTGTACCTACCTACTGCTCCCGCTAAACTTGTAAGGGGTATTCAGGTTGATAGTGGGATACCTTTACAGTCAGCAGCAAAAGTTCCTATAATGATAACATTTAATGTCGTGGACGGGATGGGGATCATAATGATATAAAGCCATAGCTTGTATTTTCAAGGTATATGACATTCTCAAATAGATTTGTTGCTTAACAAAGCTCATTTCAAGGTATTAATTCCATGACCTGCCTGAGCCGTTGGACCAGTAAGCTTGTATGATCTAAATGCTAGCGGTAGTTGAATTCAAGCCAAACGACTGGCTACTGGTTTTGGCTAGTGAGTTTTTTCACATATAATCTGGATTCTAGTTTATAGGGGACATATTGAACAGATAAGATCAAAAAGAGGTTGATAAATTAGCAACACAGAAGATCTTATGACAGAACAATAGCTTAAGTATAGAGAACACAATGAAAATTATGAAATAAAGGCAGTTGTGTATTTGATCTGAGGCTTTATCTGTTGTAATGTTTTGCAGACTTCAAATAGTTATACATGCGGTGCCCTCAACCTAAAATCTTTATTTAGTGATTCTACCAGTTTGGGACCATGTAGCCCGCTTTTTAGCCACACATCCTGGCTCAGCTAAAACCATATCTTTTGACGCACTTACATTTTCTACTGATGCTTAATGATATCATATTTTGATATGCTTATATCCTTCCTATCTAGACAATCTGCCATGCGGAAATGCTGTTGTTTATCTTGTAACCCAGCATGTAAAATTATAGGCAGTATCTTATAGGCAGCTTAAGAAATGTTTTTGCACGACTGAATTTAAGTAAGGATGGACTCTGTGTGATTTCTTATGTAATTCTTAATTTCTTAAGGTTAGGAAGGTGAGTTATACTTGTGTTAATCTTTTAACTTTGGTTTGCATCATGGAGGTGCACTGCATACCATTAAGAAAATATGTTTTAATTTGTTTCTTAGTTGTAGCAAAGAGAAGTGGTTAAGCATGTGTGAAAAACTGAAAATATATGGTTCCTGATGCATCTGGCTTTGCTTGTAGGTTGGAGATGACTGCCGACAAGATGTTCTTGCTTTGCAAGTTATTTCACTTTTGAAGGACATCTTTGAAGCTGTTGGTCTTAATCTCTATTTGTTTCCTTATGGAGTACTCCCAACTGGCCCAGAGAGAGGAATCATTGAGGTATGTCTACATTATCTATTACATTATACCTCATTACCTCTATAACCGGTTTTTGAAATGAAGTCATGCACCTTGTTTTTTTTTGTATATGGTTTCTTCATGATCTAATGCTCACCTTGTGCGATGATGCTCATCCTGCATTTATTGCTATGATCTTTCTTCTTTGTTTGTTTTCTTTCTTATCATGGATAATATGTTAGTGAATCCCTTACCACTTGGTGAATCCATTAACAAAATAAGAGGTTCTGTTAACTATCCTGTTTTTTCTTATTGCAGAACATATATTTTATTTATGCAAGCATCCAAAATAAACTGTTTCAGGTTTGAAAGAAAGAGATATGCTAGTTGCATCTTAGAATGATGACTGACACGAACCAAACGGTCTATTGGACTCTTAGAAAAATGGAACTCTCATTCTAATGGACTAAGGATGATGTGCGGCCATAAAGAGAAATATTCAATAACTGGTTCACTTGCACACGGTTGTTCACGAAGTGTGAGGCTTAAACTAGTATAGAATAGTATGTTTCAGGCTGTATTCAGGATTACTCATTCATTATACCAATTTTGCTTAGTTAATGAAGTTATAATTTTTGTGAAAAGTGCCACGAGGCAATCTATTTGAAGAATAACCAAAAGTCATCCTGACAGGGCAGACTAAGCTTTAGTTGATGAAGTCTCTGTGTAGATCCCTTAACGAACACATGCAAATGTTTGACATATGAGTTGTTGGTGTCAAATATGGTTGAATAAGTTAACTTCCATTACTTGATTGTTTTGAAGAAGTTGACACTCTATGCTGTATGCATTCTGCATCTTCTTGAATAAGCTATGAACGCTGAGGTCTGAAGAAGATGTTCTTATATCCACTTCTTATTATTGTTTGCCCTGAATTTTCTACTCACATGTTGGCAGGTTGTGCCCAATTCTCGAAGTAGGAGTCAGATGGGAGAGACCACTGATGGTGGTCTATATGAGATATTTCAACAGGACTTTGGGCCAGTTGGATCGCCCAGCTTCGAAACTGCTAGGGAGAATTTTCTCATCAGCAGTGCCGGATATGCAGTTGCTAGCCTCTTGCTTCAACCAAAGGATAGACATAATGGGAATCTTTTGTTTGACAGGTAAGCACAGCTCATTATGCATGTGTGCATTGGTGCTTAAAATACAACAAAATGAAGATTTACTTGGTCATTTCATATCCTTAGATGGATTCTGCGGTTCATAATACCATCCTTTTAAGTTCCCAAAGATCAGTTTTGGATTTCCATTATTTTTCGGCACAAACTGTCTTGTGCTTTATTTTCTTTTATTCTATAAATATTTTGAATGTTCTATCTTAAGGAGATGAGATTATTTTGTAATCGAGGGTAATTTGACACACCATGTTATCAGGCTGCATATGCAGTCTCTATACGATTAAGTGAAAGAATAGTGATCTGACGGTTAAAATCCATTGACATGTCCCATAGTGCATCACGATGATTTTTGTCTTCAGTAAGAGTCAACTTCTATATAATGAAAATCGGTGTTGGTCTTAGATGTTCAGTTAAGGGTTTTTTTCCTCTACCTGTTTCTTTGAATGACATTGATTTTAACCATAACGTCTCGATGCTAAGCCTGTTGCGATTCTTTGTGAATGCAGTGTAGGAAGGCTTGTTCATATTGATTTTGGTTTTATTTTGGAAACTTCACCTGGTGGAAACATGAGGTTTGAAAGTGCTCACTTCAAACTGAGTCACGAGATGACTCAACTACTTGACCCATCAGGGTGATGAAAAGTGACACGTGGTACCAATTCGTGAGTAACGTCTTATTACTATCTTGTTCTCTTTTTCTTAGAATTCTGCTTGATGCTGGTTGTGACGCTTTTGATCTCATTTTCCTCGCACAGCTTGTGTGTGAAGGGTTACCTTGCTGCACGACGCTACATGGATGGGATCATAAGCACAGTGGCAATGATGCTTGATAGCGGGCTGCCTTGTTTCAGCAGAGGCGACCCTATTGGAAATCTTCGAAAGAGATTCCATCCAGAAATGAGCGGCCTGAAGCCGCCAATTTATGATTCGTATATGCACCGATGCCTACAACAAATGGACGACTGCTGGGTACGATTTGATTCAGTATCTGCAGCAAGGCATTGAGAAATGAGGAGTTTTATTGAGCTGTATAATCTTGATTTCTCGTGATTCTTTGAACGCTTTGTATCTTGTAGCTGGGAAATGAGGAGAAAACCACGAAAAATTACGAGTTATTTTTTGACTGGGGGATCTATCACCACTACTTTTTCATTTTTATATTTTTTTGTGGTTTTTTATAATTTTTTTTCAGATAGAACTGAGAAACGCGAGTGTTATGTGCAGTGGGATCCCTCAACTTGTAAAAATATAGGTTGTAGGCTAATTTTATTTGATCAGATATGAAATTATTCGTCTAATTTGTTTGGCTGAAATAACGGTGGGGAGTGCGACTTATTTGAGGATTATGTGATAATGGTGTAGTAATGATTTCCTTTGCCCTTTAGGTCATGCTTGAAACTGAAGATGTACGTTAAAACTATATTTATTGTTTAATTGTAATATATGTTAAATCATACTTGTTTATTGAACTGGTGAAATGATTGTGAATTTAAATGCGGCGTATTGAAAGAAATATTTATATAAATTAATTGTCATTGCTGCAGACCCATCAGACAAATTTGTTAGGGTAGTTTTGCTGCAGACCCGCTTTTGTTTTTGACGTCGGGAGAATCTGTCGTCGCTAGTCAAGAATAAATACCTTTTCTATTTTTTTGGAATTCGTAAATCTCATATTTTTATGTAATAATCTATAAATCACACAGGTAAAATATAGTTGAGAAATCAGGTGTGATAGATTTAAATCAATGAAGATGTTAATGAGAATCGAAACTGTGACCTTTCTATCTTGTGTATTTATTTTATCATTGGACTGTCTCAATCTTTCTATCTTGTGTATTTATTTTATCATTGGACTGTCTCAAATGAATACACATTTTTCTATTGGCAAGTATTAGCCATAACTGCTTTGGTCACCCAATTTCAAACATTCTCACCATGTAACTGAACATTGGAAAATCTTTTTGATCTCTAAAAATCTTTGGTGTAGTCATAGACTCATAACAGAAAGGAGTGTTAATACTATGGAGTGCCTCGATTATAAAGTTATAATTGTTATAAAGTGAAGAGAATAGAGAGAATAAAGTTGAGAGATAAAAATGAGTGTAGATTACTATGAGGTTAAAGCCTCTATTTATAGGGAGATACAAATTAGGGTTAGGGTTTTGGTCATCCTAAATATATGGGATAAATATAAAATCTATATTTACAACACTTCCCCCTGAATGACCAAACATAGAAAGAAAGAAAAATGTTGCCTCATTAAAACCTTGCCAAATAAAAACCCAATGGGAAAAAAATTTGGTCGAAGGAAAAAAATCTGACCGCTCCCTGCATTTTTATCATTGCAGATCTTTGAGTCTACGCATGCCTATCTTGTGTACAGTTTTACGAATGTTGATGTTGCAGCGCCTTTGTGAATAAGTCCGTCAGATTATCACTTAAGCGAATCTATTGAATGTTGATGTCGCAACTC
>JAODLM010000132.1:0-100000 GCA_036937905.1 Salvia rosmarinus | reverse complement strand
TGTGCACTTATCATTAAATTTCACAAAAATTTCTATCGTCATTGGCCACATGGATTAACACACTTCACTTAACTCGTTGATCGACAGACACGAAAAACGAAAAGAAAAACATAAACACGACAAAAAGCAACACAAACGAAAGAAACGACAAAACACGAAAACACAAACAAAGAAAACGTTGGGTTACCTCCCAACAAGTGCTTATTTAACGCCTTTAGCTAGACCATCACTAACCTCGCTAACCGGTGTTTTGTAGCAATAGACATCTTTCCCGACTTGTGGAACCTTCTAAACTTCGATTCACGGATGACCACCACCGACTGGAAGTGCCCCCAAACTCGAACGAAACACCTGAGTTCCATGCCGAGTCCACTTCTTCCTTCTCGCAGCCTTCTTCGAGTGGTCGAGTACCTCTAAGCATGAGACGCGCGGCAAAGAAGCAGCCATGATCGAGCAGCAATCTTCCGCTTCCAACGCCGTGTTGCTTGATGGCGAGATATAGAAATCTTCGAGCTCTCATCGTTAACACGAAACGTGAGATCGCCTTCCCGCACATCAATTAACGCACGACCGCCATAGGAAAGGTCTACCAAGGATTAGCGGTTGTTGTTTCAATTCGGAATATCTAAAATCACAAAGTCGGCAGAAAACAAAACCCGAATTTACCAACACGCCTTCGACGATACCTTTGATATGTGATCGACCGTCAGCCATCATCGCGAAATCTTCGCCGGCTTCATCTTTCCTAGGTGTAGCCGGTTGAAAACGCTCAACGGCATCGATTGATGCTCGTCCCCAAATCGCACAAAACATTTGAAAAGTCTCGTCACGATCTCAAGACTCCAACGTGAAACCGCCGGATCCTTCGCTTCAGAGGAGCTTCCTTTGCAAGACGGCATCAGATTCTTCGGATAGGTAATTTTCTCAAATTTCCCCTTCTTCTTCGCTTGCAAGCTGCCTTTAAGAACTTCATGTACCCGCATGTTTCGCAATGCTTCAAAGAGAGGCACATTTATCTCAACTTTGAAAAACTTTTGAAACGAGCAAACTCTCATTATATTTCGACTTGACAAGTCGACTCGGAAACGGACCGGAGGAGTGTATGTGCGAGGATTTGCTTCGGGTTGCTCGCGGTCGACTCGCGATCACTGGATGGTCGCGAGAGTTCGCTGCGCGGCTGACTCCTTCCTCGCGGCGAAGCTATGCGCGAGCTCACACGATTTCTCGCCATGTGTTCTCGACCGATTGCTCGCGGTCGGCATGCTGGACGCTGCTTCGTGGGAAAAGTTTCGATGGTTCGCGATCGGCTCATGGTCGCGAGCTCGGTCGCGAAGTTCAATGCCAAGTGCTCGATGCTCTTCTTTCTCGGTAGGGCTCGGTAGGCTCGCCCACCTCGTCCGAATGGCGAAGCATCGACTCTTCGGGTTCACCTCCAGACATTACTCTGAAATTGGCCTGCTTTTGTAGGCATTCACTGCACGGCTATTTGACCAATTTGATTTTCCAACATCTTTATGTGCTTCCCCATAGCCACACAAGGACTCCAAGTGATTTATCTTCCGCCCGGTGTTGCTTATGAACGACTCGATTCGTTGCCAATTGTTGGTTGCTTACAACCAACCGCCGCATCATGTCTTCGAGACTTCGCTTCCTCGGCTCGAATCGAATCAATATTGAAGCCCGTCAAGGTTGTTGGAAATTCAATGACTCCTCCGATTAATGTGGTCGACGTCTCGTCTCAATCGACTCTTCAAAAGAGTGAACTTCTTCATGAGATCGTCAGATTTTGAGTCACTCAACAAGAACCGCTTAACGATGGCGTTTCTCCCGCTGGCTATCGATAGCCGTTGGCAGCCATCTCTTCTACAATACGGCTTGCCTCGCCCATCGGGTCGGTTCAATAAGCAACCCCTCGCCGACGCATCCACCATGCTCCTCGCCCCGCCATGTCACCCACCGTAGAACTGCGGTGATTTGTTGCCCTCGAGAACCCATGTTGTGGACATCGCCTCAATAGACCTCCGAATCTCTCCCATGCCTCGAATAATGATTCATCGTGGTTTTGGCAAAATGAGAGATTTCGCGATGATCTTCAAGGCCACGGGCGGAAAGTATTTCGAAGAAACTTCTCGCAAAGTTTCCAAGTGTCGATGCCACCGGTCCAAACTTCAACCAATCTTTTCGCCGTCACAGCAATGAGAAACCGAACACGCGATCCGGATTGTGTCTGTGGCACCCCATTCTGCTTGATGGTGTCACAAATATCGAGAAACGCCTCGAGATGCGCATTCGGTCTTCCGTGACCTCCCCCAAACCGCTTCTCCTCGACCATACCGATCGTACGGCTTGAGCTCGAAATTGTTTGATCTACGCGTGGGCCCCAACCGCCTCCTTGAACTGCTCGTGGATGTCAATACATGTGGTTCGAGGTCTTTCCTCCGGAGCAGGACAACGATTCCATATTTGCCATCCGACGCCGATCTCCGCAAAGTCGCCTAGCATGCGGCAACTTGCTCGGGAGGAATGCCCCTGTTTCATGGATTGGCCGCCATTGCAGCCCGCCTCTTCTCTCGCCCTCTTCTCCTTTGAGAGCTTTCGATCTCGGATCTAAAATACTTCGTGAGGTCCCCGAGATCTTGTACGCATAAACCACCCGAGAAAAGAGAGAATTTAGCACTTTCAAAAATAAATAAATATAATATAATATATATAACTTGAATTAATAATCCAAATCACAAATTATTCCTATGTGATCTTAACAATCCCCGCAATAGCCAAAATTTGATCGACAGAATTTGATCGCACGTAAATTAACGCGCGATGTATAATGGTAAGTCGAGTATCGTATCCACAGGGATTGTAATGCGAAAACACAGAAGCTAACTCTCTAATCCTTCATCATTATCCAAGCAATAGAATATGGTTTGAAAGGTTTAAAGGCTTCGGATATCAAATCCAAAGCAAAGGTGACAACTAGAAAATAAACTAAAGCAATAAATACCCAAATATGAATATAAGAGATAAAGACTAACCCTAGGATGCACAAATCCTATCCACAACGATGTTTATCCCGCTTATTACTAACCGCTTTAATCCGCATAAGATGGAAGATCACATATATAACCAACAACTTCGCCATTTATAATTGCGGCAGCTGATTACTAATTTTCCCTATCACGCTTACGCCTCTAGAGGAAAAATAAGCAACCCAAAAGGATCACTAAGAATATGCTTCCACGAATGTCCTATCTCGCCATTTACTCAAGGCTCATTCAGATTATGTATTCGATAACGATCGACAATTAATACAAGCACGTCATTAACCGACAACTAGATATGCATCAAGATTGATCGTAAATCAACACATATAAATAAGCACAATCGAATCATGAATCAATGCCTCGGAAGGTAAATAACGATAGCGTAACTCACTACATATAGGATCGAATCATGCAAACCCTAGGATTAGAATAGAAAACTAGCCGTATATAATAAATGTAATGAAATACTAATTAATCATAAAACGAAATTTAAATATATAAAACCCGTAGGGAAGGCCGGATGAACAATGGTTGGTCTTGAATCCAATTCCAAGCGAACGAACGGAAAACAAAGGAAAACGATCGGACAAAACGTTCCGATCGATAACGAAACGATAAACTAAACTAAAATAACGTAAGAACAATACTAGAATTAAACTAAACGAAGACTAAAGCTAAAGAATGGAAAAACTGAGGAAAAACTGAAGCAAAATAGGTCTGGGGGCGTATGGGGTCTGAGGAGGCGCGAGTGGGGTGTTGCCATATATATAGGCACACCCCAAACCCTAATTTTCCTTCGGCTGCTGCCTCGCGACCACCCTTCGCGGTCGCTAGCGTGGTCGCGAGGTAAGTCTCGCTGCCTTCGCCCGCTGTCGCTTGCGCCGCTTTGTACTCGCGACCGACTAGCGGTCGCTAGTCAGCTATGAATCGGTCGCAGAAATCGCCCGCTGAACACTCGACGCCAGGTTTCGCCGCTGGCACGGTGGTCGCGCCGCGCTCTCTCGGGTGCTCGCCGGTTGTTTAGCGGCCAGCCTAGCGACCGCTAGACCGGTCGCTAGAAACCGGCGTATCGTCAATTTTGCTCGTGCTTCGCTCCTTGCTTCGATTATCAATATATAAACCTACAAAACGCCAAAGGAACACCCAAGAGCAAGATTCTAGAAATAGATGAAACATTAAGAATCGATACATAAACGCACATTAAACGAGCTAAACTCATCTTCAAATATCAACTAAATACGTAAAATGCGCTTATCACCGAACAAGACTCGACCTTCGACACTTATGCATAATATCTCTTCGTATGAACGATGTGTCATGCGCTGGGTAATTGCTCACCGGACAATTGGGCGAGCTTATAGGCCCTTTGCCGAGGACTTCGCCGACTGTAAGGTCCTTCCCATGTGGCTTCCAACTGCCGAGCTGCACGGCTTTGTCGACTTCATTATTTCGAGTACGAGGTCGCCCACTGAATTGTCGGGTTTTAACACACCGGTTGTAATACCGAGCTACTTGTTGCTTGTACCGAGCTTCCTGATGTAGGCGAGGTCTCTTTTTCTCTCGAGTAGATCCAGATCAGCCGTAGATTTTCCTCATTTGCTCGGGCAGAGAAGTCAATGGTACGAGGACCTCAGACTCCATTCTCGCCGGATCACCGCCCGCCCATACACCAAACCGTAGGCGCTTTCTCCGCTCGAGGTCCCAGGTGTTGTTCGGTATGACCATAAGACTGTGGTAAATTATCCACCCAAAGGCCCTTAGCTCGGTCGAGACGAGTCTTCACCCCTTCACGATGGTCCTGCTGGTGACTTCGGTCCCGACCATTTGCTTGAGGACGGGCCACCGAGGTGAATTTTGTCGATCCAAGCTCGACACCACTCTCGAATGTCTTATCGCGAATTGTGTTCCGCTATCCCAAAGGAGGATATGAGGGATGCCGTCGACACACCATCTTCTTCCGCACGGAAGAGGGCGTTTGCTTGTGATTTTTGCCAAAGGCTCGGCTTCCACCCACTTCGTGAAGTAGTCAATCGCAACAATTAGGAATCGAGCTGTCCCGGTGCTTTACAAAAGGGCCTACGATGTCGATCCCCATCGCATAAACGGCCAAGGGCTCAGATTGAGGCGAGGTCACCGCGGTAGCCTCTGCACGCTCCCATGGAGTCGACACTGACACTTTTTCACAAGGTCAATTGAGTCCCGGAACATCATCGCCAATAGTATCCCCATCTCACGACTTTTTTCGACAAGGCTCGGGTCCCATGTGACTTCCGCATGATCCTTCGTGCACTTCTCGCAGAACGTAATCAGCCCGGTTCGGACCCAAGCACCTTAAGAGAGGCGAGATATGACTTTCTCAGATAGGACCCCCGCTCAATTGTGTATCACATAGATTTGTTCAGATCCTCCTAGCTTCTAGCTTGTCTGGGCAGCTCGCCATTCTCCAAGTACTCGAACGGGAGTCATCCAATGGGTTCTTCATCCGAGACTACGCTGACCTCGGCCCGCCATCGGCCTCGCCTATGCTTCGCTGGACTTTCATCGGGGGCTCGCTGACGACGATGCCAATTTACTTAAGATGTCACCGGCTGTTTTTCCCTCGATGCGAACTATCTGAAAGTATGAGAAAATCCGCATGTGCTTTTTGCTTTTCCGAGGTATTTCTTCATCCCGCTGCTTTTGCTTCAGATTTCAACATTTGGCTTACTACGACCGAGAATCACCGTGAACTTGCACGGCTCGTAGTTGGAGATTTTGAGCTAGCTAAGTCCCGCGATCATGCTTCATACTCTACTGTTGTTCGATTTTGAATGTGAACCGGCGAGTAGGTGATCTCGCCGTCCGGCCTAGGAGTAAGATTCTCGCCCGCTACCTGCTTTTCCTCAAGCCCTCACAACGAGTTGCCAAGACCTTTGGTATTTCATCCATCGTTCGGCTTCGCATCGTCCGACACGGACTCTGGGCTTCGGTTTTCAACGGTTAGCCTCGCCAGAAACCGCCAGGCTCGACCTTTGATGGCTCGGCGGGCAAGCGTATGATATATCGTGTCGCCCAGCCTGATTGCCCATTTCGCGATTCTCCCGAGAGCCGGCTCACAATACTTGCCAAGTGGGTAGTCGTGAGGACTTGTATGGGACGTGTATGGAAGTATGGACGAGTCTCCTCGCAAGCGCCACTCAATGCTAAGGCAAGCTTTCCAAGGGTCGACACTGCTTCCGGCCTTTAGTGCTCGGCCGATGAAATACACCGAGCCGACGCCCTTCCTCTCGCATCAAGATCGTGACTTATGGATTCGTCCGAGGCGCGAGGTAGAGAAAGGACCTCCTCCTTTCGGACGGATAGAGCGGGAGTTTGGCGAGGTAGCTCTTGAGATCTTCAAAGCGGACTTGTGTACATCATCCCATGAGAATTTTGGGCCTTTTGAGTATCTTGAAGAAGGGTAGTCGCTTATCCGCTGCTTTTGAAAGAAATGCTCAAATGGCTATGCAATGGTCACCAGGTATCGCTATGGATGGTCTTGCATGTTCATTTCAAATGGTTTCGACTTGACGGGTTGGCTTTTTAGCCCTTCAGGAAACCCAAGACCCTAAGAACTTTCTGCACCGGACCGCAAATGTGCACTGGGGTTCAGCCAGTTGATTTTCTGAGAAGGCCGAGGACGATCCGGAGGTCGGCAACACACGCGGCTTCCTCCTTGCTTTGACGACGATGTCGCCTCACGATACCTCTACATTCGACCTATGTAGGGCTTAAATATTTTGTCCACCATCCTTGATAGGTGGCCCTCGATTCTTGAGGCCGAATGGCATCTTTTTATACGCAAAGACCAAGTCGGTAATGAAGGTCGCTCGTCTGGTCTTCGTCGTCCATCGTGACTTGGTGATACCCTTGATAAGTCCAAGAAATCAAGACTTCAGATCCCACTGTATGCCGACCTTCTTGTCAATGTTGGGAAGGGATAGCAACTTTGGGCAATGTTTGTTGAGGTCGGTGTAATCAATACATTCGCCATCCCCTCCTCCTTTCTTCACCATCACCGGTGGCTATCCGTGTCGGATATTTGACCTCGAATAGTATGCGAGCTTTTAACACCTGGTTCACCTCGCCGTGAATGACTTGGTTCCGCTCGCCGCAAAATTCTTGCTTCGCCGAACCGGTTTTATGTTCGGTCGATGTTGAGCCGGTGGGCGATGATACCGTGAGACACCGCCCATGTCGAGTGAGACCAAGCAAACACATCTCGGAATTCTGTAGGAGTTGGATGATCCGTTCTTTATTTCGTGTGCCTTGGTGAGACCAACTTTGACGACCTTTAAGGGCTCATCCTCGCATAATGCGACCTCTTCCGCTCGGGTTATCGGGAGTGTACTTCGACCCAACTCCTCGGTTCCTTTAATTTCTATGCCTGTAGGCCGGACCGAGGTCCCCGCACCGTAAGGCAACCCCATACATTCCTTGGCTTGCTTTTGATCACCCTGATCACGGCTGCTCCCCTCAGGTGGTATCTTCATTGTCGTGCGGTACGCCGAGCATACCGCCTTACAAATGCTCACCAATCTCGCCTAGATGATGTTATGTGGCGAGCGGGCCTTCACTACTAAGAATTGCACCACCTTGTGGAGCTCTGGTGACTTTCCCACCGTGATGTAGCTCTATTATCCCTTCCGGCGCCTCTTCTGGACTAAGCTTCGAGTGGTAATGTGCTCAGGCGAGGCGCTTTTCATCCCTAGTTTGTCAAAACATTCCTTGAAAATGATGCTTATCGACGCTACCGCTATCAATGTACACACGCTTTCACCAACTTATTCGCGACCATCGCATGGATCACCAACAGATCCCGCGGGTACTATTGCGGGTACGGGTCGCCCCTGAGAAGGTGATCGCCCGCCCTTTCTCGAACCTCTTGTTGTTAGGCTCACGGCTCTAGGACTTCGGCTTCGGCCTGTGGAAGACTCGTGACTCCACGAGGAGCCCCGAATAGTGGAGATCACCCCGTCATATTGGGACTCGCCGCCTCCTTCCTCATCGATGTCGCCGCTTTTGTGGGGCGAATTCTCTCCTTCGCTTTCTTCTTCTCTCCGGTCGGCTTCACACCCGTGTTTGGTACTTCTTCGTGGGTCCATCCCGAACCAACATCTCTATCTCTCCCATGAGTTCTTTGCATTCTTCGATGTCGTGTCCATAGTCTTCATGGAATGAGCAATACTTATCCTCGGTTCGCGCCTCTTCCCCCGCCATCGGTCGAGGCTTCTAATGTGTTCATATGGAGGAGATTTCGCCTCGGCTCGCCAACGGGTGTATTGAGGTCGCCCGAGGCGCCACGCGAACCGAGCCTCGACCTTATAGGCGACAATCTTTCCAAGGCGCCACGCCTCGTTCCGATCTTCCTTCCTTCATCTCTTCTTCCTTTTCCGAGGGCCCCGCCTTGTTCGCTTCGCTTTCTTGTCAACCTCGCCCGCTTTGGCGAATCGGTTGGCATGCGCCACGCCCGCCGCAAAGACGGGTTCATACTTAACGATCTCTCGATGACTAACAGTCGCTCACGCCTTCGACCTTCAAACACCTTGTTAAACCTCATCATGAAATCACCGATGGACTCTACGGCTTTGCCTTTATGGTGAGGAGGTGTGCCGACGACGCTGACCGCTCCGAAGAACCTTTGATGGAAGGCCGCCATCGTCGAGATAGAGCCGATGCTTCCAGAGATGATCGTCGAACCACCGCGGCGCATATCGACGAGTAACTCCGGAAGAGTTTGCACATATGAACCGAAATGAGACGCTGGTTGATCATGTTGTATTGGAACCGCGAGAGAAAGTTCTCTGGATCCTCACCATTATAGGGGACGATGCTTGCACCCGTATTTATCCCGGAGCAAGTGTTGAGTATCCTGCTTGAGAACGGGTGATTATTTTCCGCACTCCATCAAGCCGCCCTTGAGATTGGGACGGAGTTCGCGATCGAACTCGCTTAGGTGACTCGACCGACCTCACGGCGCCATGATGCCTTTTTCCGCTACCGCTCGTCCCTTGGAGAGCGGGGCGAGTTCACGAATGGATTCGCTCGCGATCGGGCCGCTTCGCGCGGTCACAACGCCCTCTCCCGCCGCTGCTCCTCGCACGGTCGGTTTGGGCCCCGACCCTCGCGTGATGCCTCGCATCTAGACGAGGCTTCGCGTTATGTCTTCGTGACGTGGGTCGACCGTGTCACCGAGGTACCGAGAAAGCTCTCCTTATTTTTCTCGAGAAACCCTCGACGGCGCCGCTGCGTTTACTTGCGAGCCGGATGTTCCCCTCGATTGTTGCTGCGATTTCTTCGCTATGGTAACCCGCCTCCCGCAGGCGGGTGTCCGTGCTCGCCGAGACTTTCGACATATCCTTCGGGGTTTCTTCTCCGATTGGCTCTTCCCGAGCCGAGCTCGGCGCCCTCTCGCCGCCGCTGTTGTTGCCGGCGACGGTCCCGATGATGGCTTCGTGTACCGGTCATGATTATTTCCGAAACGGTGGTTGATCGAAAACACAAAATTTCGCTTCCACGCACGGCGCCAAGGATCGATCTTAATTTCGTAAAGGAAATAAATGCGCAAGAACACTAAGGATTTACGTGGTTCGATCTATGAATAAGATCTACGCCCACGGGAGAGAGAGTATTCGTGTATCGAATGTGCAAGAAGCGATTACAAAGAGTGTGAATGAATCTATTTCGCCTAATCTAGCCTCTATTTATACACAATTATTTAGACCTAGATCTTAAATCCGAGATCTTCTAAATAGGATTCGAGATCTAGGATAGATCTTAATCCCATCCCTTCTCGAACTAGGATTCATTTAGATACGGCCGAGCCTTCTGCTCCCACCGGTTTTAGGGGTCTTCGAGCCGAACTTGTCCAGCCGAGCTGACGCCACCTTTACTCAGATTGGGCCCGATGCTTGGGCCCGTAGTCAGCCATATCCTATCAAGTATTATTCACGATAATGAAAGTAGGATGTCAATACGGGTCAAGCTCACGAGTCGCCCGAATAGCCCGATAAAATTAGAGGTTAGGGTGGATTTTATAACCCAAAAAACGCCAACCCGAATAGCCCGAACCGAATAGCCCGACAACCCGAGTGAGTTAGCCGAACTCGAGCGGGTTGGCCCGATTAACATCCCTACAACTATACAAGAAATTATAGAAGATATTCATAGTGTTGTTAAAATTACAAAAATAGTGAATTAGCTATTATGGAATATGAATATTCGTATATATTAAAAAATAATTTAGTTGTGAGCATTATTTTCTAATTTTGATATTGTAATATATTTTAAATAGTATTATATTGAATTACTTATTAAAATTTTTCTAGATATTAGTTTTAATTCCGCTTATAATTGTATTATATTATTAGAGATCATTTAGTTACATGGAATGCGACATTAAAGCATATTAGAAAAAAGAATTTAATTATGAGCACTATTTTTAATTTTTATTGTTTGCTATTCAAAGTTAGTATAATAAGATTAAAAAAAGAACTTGTGGAATGTATTATATTTATTTTTCAATTATTTGTTTTTACTCCAACGCTTAATATAAAATATTTGATATATATATATATATATATATATATATATATATATATATATATATATTTAAGCTTTCTGGCCCGATGGGTTAGCCCGAAACCCGAGAGTTTAGGGTTAGGTTGAATTTTTCTAACCCAAAAAATGTCAACCCGAATAACCCGAACCGAATAAATGACAACCCGAAAGGGTTAACCCAACCCGAGCTGGTTGGCCCGATTGACATCCCTAATGAAAAGTAAGATATATTGACTAGTTTAAACCAACTAGACGACTCCAACTCCTATTAGACAAAGGACACCTACGAAATTAAAGACGCTCTAAGAAATAGAATGAATTTTATAATCAAGCCCAAGCAACAATCATAATAATAAAATAAAGACAGTATACTAAGTCTAAAAAAGTGAATTCATGTGAAGACATCCACGTAAACGTAGGAAGACTACATTTTAAATTTCAATTAAAATGTGATCCCATACAAAATTCAATTAATATGTAGTTTTTATGTGTGGATATCTTCACAAGAAACTTTATCAAAATTTACTTGCATAAAAAAGATAAAGATTATCAACTAGGCTTGCGAGTCTCCCGCCACGATGTTCCTTAAGCAATCCCAACATCCTTTGCCTCATCCTTCTCAACGTCGACCTCTGAATTGATCGTATCACCAATTGATGAAAAGTCAAAATGGACATCAAAAATATTTAAATGATACTAATTACCCCCAAACAAAAAAATGAACACCCACCAAATTAATTATGTATAAATGGGCTTAATTTATTGCCCGTAAACGTGAATCGCCATTTGACTGGGTACTATTAGTCATAAATCTCTTTTCCGTCTCTCAATTATCTTTTATGTATAATTAGTATGAGTGCCGCTTAGTGTACCATGTTATAAAATTAATAATAAACATAGTAAACATCGATAAATTAACGGTATGTACAGGCAAGAAAAGTGGTTACTGTTATCTCTTGTCAAACGATCGTTATACCTAAATCAAAATCAGAAAGTATTTTTTTCAAGACATTCAATATTGTACGGTATAAGAATTCAAATTTATAATTTTATGTAAATTAATGATATTGTTCGATGTAAGTTTCGATACTTTTCATTTATCCAATTGAAACAAATTTGTGTTCCTTAGGCTATTCACACCGTTTTCTATGAAAGCAACGTACTAGTTTAGTTATAACAGTTTTTTTTTTATATAAGTTATATTAGAAATTGAATAAATAGTTTTTTATAATGTTTATTCAATTAAAACAAATCTATGGTCTATGAAGCACACGTTGTTTTTTTGTAAAAAATCAGATACAAACGAAATCCATGATTATCTGCAACAGTTTAGAATTATTTAATTTTATTGGATTTTTCACTTCAAAAATATTTATGTGATAATGAATTACTATATGTATTATGTGTGCATATGAAGTAAAATATTAAAATAGGAGTTGCTTTCCAATATCCAATTATTTTCCCAACTGCAACTGTGTTTAGATTGTTCAATTTTTTTGATATCACGAACCCGCACCGCTTACCCAGTGCAAGACCTGTAAACCCCACGCCTCGCAATATACCGCAAACCACACAGAGATGATAAACCACACTTGAAACCAGCGTGATGCGCTCAAACCCATAGAGGCGGTTGGTGGTTCAACTCGCGACCTCTCTACCACATAAATTCACCTTAACCATCGTACTGTACTAGTGACATATGGGCAGAAAGTGTTATATGATTTTAATTTTAATGATAGAGGATTCGACCTGATAGTAAGGCAATGTGGCTTTCCTAATATAAAGGTTTGCAAATGGTCCTGTTGCATCAAATATCCTCTGTTTTCTCCACTTTTCAAATACTTATTTTTTATAAATTATGAGGAGGGTAACTAATACTTCCTCGATTTTTTCAACAGTGTTCTATTAACATTTTTTTCTTATTTTGTAATAAGTGTCTTAGTTCTAAATTTGAGAGTAAAATTGTGATAAATTTTTATTTTACCTTTACTTAATACTCTTGAAATTTAATAATTTAGTGTGTATATACATTTATTTTAGTAAGTAATAAGGTTACAAAAATAAAATTATCTATTTTTTTATTTGTATAATTTTACCAGAGGGAGTAGTTACTAAAAGCAACACAACATCGTACTACAAATCCTCCAACACGTTTTTGAAGTGATCAAATATACACTGACATTTGTGACAAGTAGAGTAATAATCATGTGCTTGAACCGACACTTTATTCATATGGAGCTCTTTCGGCCATGAATAACCATCAAATGAGATGGTCTTCCACATCCATCCGTATACGCGATTTTGATATTTTTTTCAAGATAAACGATATTCGATATTTTTCTTCAACGAAACGATATTTAAGAAACGATAATTTTCTTTAATGCGAATGATAATTTTCTTTATAACAAATTATACTTTTATCCGTCGCGATGCTGCGAACGAATGTACAATAATTTTTGTTCCATCAAATTATTCCAACAATCTATAGAACTTGTATACAAATCGAACTTCCAATATCCATTACATTTCATGGATGCAGACGAGGCTTGGTCAAAGATTTGAACGTAACAGACGACCCCAACAAAACCTTCCCACTTTCAACGTCAAACGTATCGTATCTTAAAAACTCGACCAACATCAGCCTGCACAGCAGCACCACCAAATCCTTCGCCGGGCACTGCTTGTTGTCTGTTGTCGGATTGTCGGTCTCCCGCCCGTTCGACCAATAAACGTACTTCAACAGCTTTCTCCTTCTCCAACAAATCTCTCAGCCACAAAATCATTGGGATCGTCGAATATCATCGGATCCCTTGTCGCTATCGGCTGATACCCGAAAAGCATCTCCCTTTCTTGATCAAGAACGAATTTTCATGGTTTTCAATTTTAAAATCCTGCTTAGCTCTCCTGTACTGATACGGCACCGAGGGCTCCATTCGTAGAGCCTCGTACACCACCGATTTCGTCAGCGCCATATCATCCAATACCGCAACACTCACCCCTTGAATCTTAACCGCAGATTTGATCTCGCCGCGAGGCGGCGGTGAAGACCCTCTCCGGCGGAGGCGACCCATTTTATCAGCGCCGGAAACACGTTTTCATGCCGCCGTACGCGTTGAACCCGGCTAGGAACACGAGATTATGACACGCTTCATCTCTTTCTAACCCTAGTTTTTCGGCTTCGTCAAAATTTCACCGGCGGATTTATAGAACCCATCGTAGATCTTGTCGTATTGAGATTTGACGAGGAAAATGGAATTGGAAATGTGGAGCAGCAAATCTTCCAGAAAGTTGGGAACATATTTTAACCCTAAAGTCATCAACGGAGCTAGTTGACCAAATAGCCACAAGTCAACTGATCTCGGGCCATCAGACCCGATACCGGCCTCCGATGCGCTCTTGTCGCACAACAAGCGGAAAACGAACTCAAAGGACATGCGGTCGCTTAAGTCGTTGAAGTAGGAACTGCCTTTAGTGGAGAATTCTCTCGAGGCCCGAAAAAGCCTGGACATCTCCTCTCGGAACAATGGGATGAATTTGTTGTGCTTTTGGCGAGTAATGAAAGGTAGAAGCTTTTGAGAATTGCATGGTTTGGTTCAGAAGGGTCCAAAAGGCGCAGGCCCGGTAGCCGCCGGTGAAGGAGGTTGACGGCATGTAAGTGCCATCAAGAACATCCTTTTCTCGACTTTGGAGGTGTCGAATAGAGTTTGAAAGCTGACGGCATCAAGAAGGCAGATGACACGAGAGTTTCGGGCCATGAACGGGCCGGGCGGCATGTTGCACCGGAACACTGTGGATTGGTATTTTCCATGCGGGCTGTGAAGTATTTGAGCTCGCCTTGGGTGTAGAAGTAGCTTAACCGATCTTTAAGGGCCCGAAAAAAGAAAGCCCGTACTGCCCCGGAATTTCTCGAGCCGGAAGCTCATCTAGTTTGTGAGAAGACATTGTTTAGGAGTGTAGGATTGTAAAACTTTGTTTTGATTTAAATGAAGAGAATACTTTTAGGAAGTGAATTGCACCTATATTTATAGCATAGAGTTTTGTGCACATGGCTTGCTTGTTCAAAGAGTTAAGGTAGTAAGTCATGGATAAACGAAACACATTTTTCTTTTGATGATTTCATCCACTAAATACGTTGAATCTTATTACTTGATTTCAGCCTCTTGCTTGCGGTTGCCAAGTTTACATTTATAGCGAGAAAATGAGATTTTTCCTTGCCCTGGATTGAATTTAATTTCATTTGTTTTGACTAATATTTGTGTCTTCTTTCTTCTTATTATGTTTCTATCTTATAACTTAATATTAATAAAAGAGAAAGAAAAGAAATTTCTGGCTATAAATATGAAGATGCATGTCATGAGGACGAATGTAAAATGGACGCACACAAAGAAAAAGCTATAGTCTTTCAACAAGAAGTTGATGGCCTTTTCATGAATATTATAATTTAGTAGTATTCATATGTACATTATAAGGGTGAAACTTCAGAGACTGGGTACAAATTCTAACATTCATTTTCCAACTTAACAAAAAAAAAGGAGTTTGGTTGGCTTCATTTTAACCGAATTGAAAACTGTAAACAAGCATATTAAAAACACATGCATAAACTAATATTTGCCAAAAAATATTTTATATTTTTACAAACTTCATCATCTTTAATTGCTCCAAATTTGGAGTTCTTCAAGATTAATGGGTTTTCCTTGCGAAGCATACAGAGAACCTGCATTTGGCGATGAGATATGCCTTGTTATGTTGCAGTATAATGTTGTTATATATAGCATTGCTTTATGTACTCCCTTCGCCCCAAAAATTGTTTCTGGAAATTTTCGGTGCAAGTTTTAATAAAAATTGTGGAGTGTTTTATGAGTGGAGTAAGAGTCTCACATTAGTGTAGTATTAAATTAATCAGTTGTAGATAATGGTGAACTATGAATAGTAAAATATGTAAAGAAGTGGTGTCATTGAGGATAAGAAGGATAGATAGTGATGAGTCATAACTCATAAGTGGTAAAAAGTGTAAAAATAGTGTTATTGAGAACAATAAGTGGGAGTATTTTGTAGGGTATTTTTCAAAAATGGAAAGGGAATAAATTTGGTTGGCGTAACGAAAAAGAAAACTAATTAAGAACAAATTTTGAGACGGAGGAAATATATATTTTCATTAGATCGATCGTACATGCTGAATTTTCTATGCTTTTACATTTTTCTGTTTTAGCGAAAATACACATCACATCTGATAGGAATATTTATCATAATAATGCAAAATATCTCCTTTTTCTTTTAATGTCTTCCGAAAACTATCTTTGTCAACGAAAACTAATTTTGTCACCCCTCAAACAGAAAATAAGTGGAGTATTTTAAAAAAAATAGTGATCTTAATATTTCATCCGTTTCTTTCATCTTGGATAAAACTATTAATTTATATTTGGACTTTTTCAAGCCGGGGTTTAGTCGATTTTTGAATTATAAGATGTTTCGTTTGATTCTTCATATTCATACGTGGAATGGATAACTACAAATTTTATTTTTATTTTTGTGAAAAAAGACAATTCTGATGGCACCAATATTTCTTATTAGGTGAACTCCTGTTATAGCATTTGTATGGTGTGACCAGATCTGATAATGTCGTTTATTTCAATATAATTTATATTGATATTTTCCTTTAGAATAATTGATATTTTTTATCAGATGGTAAAAAAAATAAATGTCACTTTTTCCTATAGTAATTGACATTTTAATAATAATTGACACTTTTAGAAAGTTTGTAAAGTGCATAGTCCTCATATAAAGTCTTTGCGTTTCAAGGATCTAGTTTTAATTTTATATTTTGCTATCATATTACGCTATACATCATATGTACATATATTATTGTTACAACGTAATTATATTAATAGCATGCGAAAGTGTTAATATGATATTTACCAATTATCTCAAATTCATCAAATTAATGTCAAATTAATCACTTTAAGGAATGAAAATTATTGAGATATTGAGACGATAGAATTCCTTATTTAATAAAAATATCCAATTTCCAAAAATATCAAATAATTTCCCACAATCAATAGATTTTTCAGAGTTAATTACTGGAAAAAACAAAAATTTTAACTGAATTTGAAGTCTTCACACAAGTTTAAATATTTCAATGAAAACAATTATTACATTTCCAATTATTCTTGTTATAAAAGTACACCTTTATCGGTAAAACCATGTCGTTTAATTCGGGTACCCATTGAATAAACCTTTAATGGAGAAGATTAAAGGTTTTATAATTGAACAAAATTAAAAGTTTATGTTGTAATTGCAACGTTTGTACATCCATGTAAAATTACAAATCTGAGTAAACGTTGTATTATTTCGATAATTATTTTAATTTGCAGCTCAGGAGGAACTTCTCAAATCAATAGCATTAAGTTTGAAAGTTTAGCTCATCGAAGACAAAAAGTGTGTTATACGGCAGACTAGTAAATTCACCCAAAAATTCGCTATGGACTTTATCATTGAATCTGTCTTTGTAGATCCATTGCCTTCAGAATTTATCTTCTCGCTTTTAAGCCTTTTGAATAGATTCTGTCAAATATATCAACAAAACAAAACATCCTTTTAATGCTCAAGTGATAAAATATATTTTTGGACATTAAAACGACATCATTTTGATATTTAAGTACGTAATATAAATTCAAAAGTGAAATGTTAAACTCCTTTCAATGATCCTTTCAAATAGAGAATTTTACAAAATAAAAGTTTTCCCACTTGTTATGGGCTTCTTCAATTAGCCTTGAGTTTCTTTTTTGTCTTCGCCCAATTAAAATTCTCCAAGTTCATGCTCAAATTCCAATCTTCAAGGTCCAAGCCCAATTTAGAAAATCTTACAATAAAGTCCATCAAAATTCATATTAACTTTGGTAAAATTAATTTTTATTGGGCTCATAGAGCATTAACAGCTTAATTTGTGGCCCATATTTACGCTTAATACGGACTCCTCTTTAACACTACTGGACCTTCTAACTTTTGCAAAGGAACTTTGAGTCGTGAGTAGGGCTGTCAAAGTAGGCAAGTCGGTCTGTTGAAATACAAGTCCGCATCACCTCTTATTCGTCAGTCTGGCGGGCGGATCAAACGGCTAGCATGCTAAATTCGAAAATAAAATCTCTTTTTCATTTTGAAATTAAAGAAGCCGGCATGCGCAAGTGGGTGGTGGACTAGTGGTGGTTTATAGCGGCGGAAGGAGGTGACGAGAGAGATTGAGAAGAAAGAATGAGGATGATATAATGAAAGCGTAGAGGTTAGAGCAAATGGATATAGCATACCGCATAGAGTTTGAAGAGAATTCTATTTTATTATATTTTGATTCTAATATAATATTAAATCAATTACTAAGTAATAAGAAATACTAATATATATATTGTTAGAAAATTTGTACACGTATTCCAAATATCAATTTATACCCTAGAATTCATAACTCTATATTGATAATCCGAGAAAATCATAACCAAAGCGGAAGTTGCATCAATCCATATAGAAATCTTTAATCTTGATTGTGGTTGTATGGATCTTCCAAACGAACAAGATTTATTTAGGGTTTATGTATAGAACGCGCATGAACGCAGATTCTGGATTTTTCACATGTCGCTTGGGGACCATTACCCTACTTATATAATAAGTAATTAAAACTAGATTTGCAATTTGGTCCTCAACAAAATACAAATCTCTTTATGGTATCTACACAATTAATTCCATGATTAATTAATATCCTTTAATCCATAATATTTCCTTAATAGACCACTTTAATCGATTACTAAAAAAGATGCCTATGCATATTTAATTTAACATATGTAAGTCCAATTAAGATTTTTCCAACAATCTCCCACTGACTACATATGTTACCAAACAAACACGCATCACCTTATGAGCTCAAACTTACGTCACATATAGGATATTCAAGCAATCTCGCCCATTGATCATATTGGTATAGGACTAAAGAGGCCATATGACGCGTCCCACATCGTCTCGCGAAGCTTATCCCGCCTAGATATAAGGTCGGGTCCAAACCTTCCCTTCGAGCTTTTTTTAGCGGTTGTGGTGCCCACCTTATCATTTGGTATCGAGCTGACCTTCCACTGGTCGGTGTCTCATGGGTTCGCCAGATCGCCGATCGAGGCGTTGGGTCTTATGGGCTGGGGATGATGCGTCCCATATCGCTCATGAGGCTTATCCTGGTCGGATATAAGGTCGATTCCATATTTGGTATCTTATAGGGCTAGTGATTTGAAGTGGGTGATGAATAAGGAAAAGTCATCGGTTGATATAGGTGACGATTTGATTTGAGGACAAATCCTTCTCAAGATTAGGAATGATGGAGTCCGATATTGTTGGGCATGCTTTTAACTTTAATTATTTTCAAATTTCATTTAGATGTTAGATTAAATAGTTTCCTAGTTGAATTAGGTTTCTTATATTAGTTAGAATCCTTCTTTGATATGAAGTCATGTTTTGATTAGGAATCCTTCTTTGACAAGGATTAGGTTCTTTATTTTTAGCCTATATAAAGGCTTGAAGATACGAAAATATTCATTTTTGATTGATCAATAAATGTGAGTTTTATTCTCTCTTCATTAGCTCTTGAATTTTCTTGTGTTTGTCAAGAAATTCAATTATCGATGTATCGACGAGACATCCATCCCTCGCTCGTGTGTCATTCATCGCCCCGAGTTGTCACACAACTATCTAGTGGGTATAGGCTAAACACCCACCTATATCACTCGAGGGTTAGATTCGAGGTTCGGGATATTCCATCTTGTTCGCTCTTCCGCTCACGTGTCGATAGATCCTTCGCACTCAGCGAGGATCGTATCATTTGGCATCGAGCCTGCACGAAGGATCCAGATTTCACAACGCGTCCCACATCGTCCACGTGCTTATCCCGCCTAGATATAAGGTCGGGTCCAAACCTTCCCTTGAGCCGGGGTGAAGTTAGTGGTGCCCACCTTATCATTTGGTATCGAGCTGACCTTCCACTGGTCGGTGTCTCATAGGGTTCGCCAGATCGCCGATCGAGGCGCTGGGTCTTATGGGCTGGGATGATGCGTCCCACATCGCCCGCAGAGGCTTATCCTGGCCGATATAAGGTCGATTCCCATATTTGGTATCTTCGAGGGCTAGTGATTTGAAGTGGGTGATGAATAAGGAAAAGTCATAGGTTGATATAGGTGACGATTTGGATTTGAGGACAAATCCTTCTCAAGATTAGGGGAATGATGGAGTCCGATATTGTTGGGCACGTTTTTAACTTTAATTATTTTCGCAGCCCATTTAGATGTTAGATTAAATAGTTTCAGTTGAATTAGGTTTTTATATTAGTTAGAATCCTTCTTTGATATGAAGTCATGTTTGATTAGGAATCCTTCTTTGACAAGGATTAGGGTTCTTTATTTTAGCCTATATAAAGGCTTGTAAGCATACGAAAATATTCAGCTTTTGATTGATCAATAAATGTGAGTTTTATCTCTCTTCATTAGCTCTTGAATTTTCTTGTGTTTGTCAAGAAATTCAATTATCGATGTATCGACGAGACATCCATCCTCGCTCGTGTGTCATTCATCGTCCCGAGTTGTGCGTCAACTATCTAGTGGGGTATAGGCGAACATCGACCTATATCACTGGTGGTTAGATTCGAGGTTTTGGGATATTCCATCTTGTTCGCTCTTCCGCTCACGCAGTCGATAGATCCTTCGCACCAGCGAGGATCGTATCATTTGGCATCGAGCCCGCACGAAGGATCCAGATTTCACAACGCGTCCCACATCGTCCGCGGAAGCTTATCTCGCTTAGATATAAGGTCGGGTCCAAACCTTCCCTTGAGCTTTTGGGGTGAAGTTAGGTGCCCACCTTATCATTTGGTATCGAGCTGACCTTCCACTGGTCGGTGTCTCATAGGGTTCGCCGATCGCCGATCGAGGCAGCTGGGTCTTATGGGGTGGGGATGACGTCCCACATTACCCGCGGAGGCTTATCCTGGGCTGGATATAAGGCTTGATTCCCATATTTGGTATCTTGCGAGGGCTAGTGATTTGAAGTGGGTGATGAATATGGAAAAGTCATCGGTTAATATAGGTGACGATTTGGATTTGAGGACAAATCCTTCTCAAGACGAGGAATGATGGAGTCCGATATTGTTGGGAACGTTTTAACTTTAATTATTTTCGCACCCATTTAGATGTTAGATTAAATAGTTTCCTAGTTGAATTAGGTTTCTTATATTAGTTAGAATCCTTCTTTGATATGAAGTCATGTTTTGATTAGAATCCTTCTTTGACAAGGATTAGGTTCTTTATTTTAGCCTATATAAAGGCTTGTAAGCATACTGAAAATATTCAAATTTTGATTGATCAATAAATGTGAGTTTTATTCTCTTCATTAGCTCTTGAATTTTCTTGTGTTTGTCAAGAAATTCAATTATCGACGATCGACGAGACATCCATCCTCGCTCGGTGTCATTCATCGCCCCGAGTTGTCGGCACAACTATCTAGTTGGGGTATAGGTAAACATCGACCCATATCACTCGAGGGTTAGATTCGGAGGTTTTGGGATATCCATCGTTCGAGTTTTATCAAGTCTTCCGCTCGCCGATCGATTCTCCATTACAAACGAGGATCATATCATTTGGCATCGAGCTGGTACGAACGCGTCCCACATCGCCCGTGGAGGCTTATCTCGATCGGATATAAGGTCGGGTCCAAACCTTCCCTTTGAGCGCTTTTGGGGTGAAGTTGGGGTGCCCACCTTATCATTTGGTATCGTAGTCGACCTTCCGCCGGGTCGGTGTCTCATGGGTTCGCGATCGCCGATCGAGGCGCCGGTCTTATGGGGCGGGATGACGCGTCCCACATCGCCTGTGGAGGCTTATCTCGATCGATATAAGGTCGGGTCCAAACCTTCCCTTGAGCCGCCAGCGGTTAGGTGCCCACCTTATCATATCATTTGTAAATTCACATAATAATTAAATTATTAAATGATACGATCCTCGCTGGTACGAAGGATCTATCGACACGTGAACGGAAGAACGAACAAGATGGAATATCCCAAAACCTCCGAATCTAACCTCAAGTGATATAGGTCAAGATTTCGCCTATACCCCAACTAGATAGTTGACGAAGAACTCGGGACGATGAATGACACACTAACGAGGGATGGATGTCTCGTCGACATGTCGATAATTGAATTTCGACAAACACAAGAAAATTCAAGAGCTAATGAAGAGAGATAAACTCACATTTATTGATCAATCAAAAGTCAATATTTTCAAGATGCTTACAAGCCTTTATATAAAGCTAAAAATAAAGAACCCTAATCCTTGTCAAAGAAGGATTCCTAATCAAAACACGACTTCATATCAAAGAAGGATTCTAACTAATATAAGAAACCTAATTCAACTAGGAAACTATTTAATCTAACATCTAAACGGGTCTGCAAAATAATTAAAGTTAAAACGTGCCCAACAATATCGGACTCCATCATTCCCTCATCTTGAGAAGGATTTGTCCTCAAATCCAAATCATCACCTATATCAACCGATGACTTTTCCTTATTCATCACCCACTTCAAATCACTAGCCTCGCAAGATACCAAATATGGAATCCAAATTTATATCCAAATTTCAGATAAGCCTCCCGGGCAATGGGACGATCATCCCCACCCCATAAGACCTAATCGCCTCACCGGCGATCCGCGAACCCTATGAGACACCGACCCAATGGAAGGTCACCGATACCAAATGATAAGGTGGGCACCCCTAACTTCACCCCAAAAGCGCCAGCGGAAGGTTTGGACCCACCATATCTAGGCCAGATAAGCTCATGACGACGCGGGACGATCATCCCCACCCCATAAGACCCGATCGCCTCGGGCGATCCGCGAACCCTATGAGACACCGACCCAACGGAAGGTCGGCTCGATATTAAATGACACGATCCTCGCCGGTACGAAGGATCTATCGACACGTGAACCAAGAACGAACAAGACGGAATATCCCAAAACCTCTCGAATCTAACCTCAAGGATATAGGTCAAGATTTCACCATACCCCAACTAGATAGTCGACGCAAAGAACTCGGGACGATGAATGACACACTAACGAGGGATGGATGTCTCGTCGACATGCCGATAATCAATTTCTCGACAAACACAAGAAAATTCAAGAGCTAATGAAGAGAGAATAAAACTCACATTTATTGATCAATCAAAAGTCGAATATTTTCAGATGCTTACAAGCCTTTATATAGGCTAAAATAAAGAACCCTAATCCTTGTCAAAGAAGGATTCCTAATCAAAACACGACTTCATATCAAAGAAGGATTCTAACTAATATAAGAAACCTAATTCAACTAGGAAACTATTTAATCTAACATCTAAATGGGTCATGAAAATAATTAAAGTTAAAAACGTGCCCAACAATATCGGACTCCATCACCATAATCACTTTAAGTGTGACTAGACCCACCAAGAATCACTTAATACTAATATAATCAAATGACATAGATCAATCATAGATGCGTAGTATCGATATTATATGTAATGTGATCTAACATATCTATTTTCAATTGGTCCACCTTATTCCTCAAATGAGATCAATAATAATAAATAAAATGACAGAGTGCAATAATCAATTACTTTATGTCTCAGATAGAAAATACCAAAATACACAAAATGATTCCAAAATAAACTATAAAGCATTAATATATTATGCACCCCACCAAACCAAAGTATCCGAAACAATAACACACTCATACGGAGGAGTGTGCCCATGAAAGACCTGGGTGTCAATCCCTTTGTTAGCGGATCCGCAATCATCGAAGTCTCGTCCCATATGCTCTATAGCAATCGACCACCTGCACTCTTTTCTTTCACAACCGTGTACTTAATGTCAATGTGGTTCGACTTAGTAGAACTCCCCGTTGTTGTTGGAATATAGTATCGCCGAGTTATTGTCACAATATAAATTTATTGGTCTTTCAATATTTCCAACAATGCGCAGCCCAAAGGACAATATTTCGCAACCATATTCCTCGACCGGATGCCTCATAACATGCTACGACTCACCGCCATGGTAGAAGGTGCTACAAGTGTCCGCTTAGCACTTCTCCATGAAATGGCTCCCCCACCAATAGGAAAACGAACCCAAGTAGATCTTCATTATCTTGGCATCCAAGAAAATCGTAATCGTAATACCCAATGATCTCAATGATCCGATTTTCTCGATGTAAGCATGAAATCTTTTGTTCTCTCAGAATACCTCAAAGCCCTGCTTGGTCGCTTTCCTGATCCATACCGAGGTTACTTAAATATCGCCCAACATACCAACAACAAATGCTATATCCGCCTGTGTGCACCGAGCATACATTAGACTCCCAACAACTAAAGCATATGAGATCTTTTCCATTTCCTTAATTTTTATGATTTTAGGACACCGATTGAGACTAAACTTGTCTCCTTTAGCTATGTGGTTATCAATTGGTTTGCAACCGCATGCCAAATCTTTGTAGCACTTTTTCAATATACCCCTTTATGACAATCCAAGAATACATCGAGAACGTCTCGTGTATTTGGATTCCTAATACAAAGAAGCTTTCCCAAGATCTTTCATCTTAAAATTCTTTGATAGAAATTCTTGGTTTCGCAACGCCCTTTGTCATTTGTGGCAAGCAAAATGTCATCCACATACAAAACCGTAAAATACATTTACTCCCACGTAACTTTTGGTACACACAATCATCGCAATATTAGCCTCAAATCCGAACGAGACTACTACCGATGAAATTTGTGGTACCATTGACGAAGCTTGCTTGAGTCCATAGATGGATTTCTTTAATTTGCAAACCATAGTCTTTGGGTCTCCAACCACAAGGTTTTTTCGTTGCTCCATATAAATTGTCTCTTTAATGTCACCATTGAGAAACGTTGTTTTCACATCCATCTGATGTAACTCAAGATCAAAATGTGCAACCAATGCCATAATTGTTCTCAAAGAGTTTGGAGATTGCATGGCTTGCTGATAATTGATAGGATCATTTATCATCAATCCATTATTTTCCTCACATTCCTCAAGATATACTTCATAATCATTCGAATGGCATTTCTCTCTCTAGTGGATCTTCTTAATTGCATCGCTCTCGAGGTTGTTGAGTTTGATCTTGTTGAATGACTTGATCAACTAGAGTTTGATCTTGTTGAATAACTTGATCAACCGGAGTTTGATCTTTCGATAACTTGATCATTCGAGCGGGATATTTTCAACATCGTCCTGCTGAGGTTCAATCGCTTTCGAGTAATGACAGAATAGAAGCCCCGCACGCTACTGAAGCAGTAGTAGGAGTCGAAATTGAATCCTCCTCAAAGGTAATGTCTCTAACTTTATTTCTCCCCAAAGCTCAACATCCTCAAAAATACCGCAGCTCCCTGCCTCAAAAATATTTTTCTAGTGGGATCAGAAACTTGAAACTTTAACTTTGGGTAACCAATAAAATAGTCGCTAATTGTTTTGGAGTCCAGCTTTTCATTCGCTTATAAGGCCCAGCCTCACCGGACATCCTCATACATGCAAATGATTTAGACTAGGCTGCCCATTCCAAAGTTCATAAGGTGTTTTAGCAACGCTTTAGTTGGTACCGCTGAGAATATAAGCTTCAGCCTCAGTGCTTCTCCCAGAGTGATTCGTAGAGACGAATGACTAATCATACTTCTCACCATATCCTTTAGAGTTCTGCTTCGCCTTCAAGAACACCATTCATGCTAGGTGTTCCCGCATGGTGCATCGAGACAATTCCACATTCCTCTAGAAGAGAGCAAAATCCAAGTCCTCTAACGTGTCCATCGTAGACTTTTTATGCAGTTCTTCGTGAATGGATCCGCTAGGTTATCCGTCGATCAATCTTCTCAATCAAGACGCCACCTCGCCTAACGATTTCTCAGATAACATGGTACTTTTCTCTATGTGTTTGGTCGCTTAGGGTCCGTGGTTCCTTCGAGTTTGCCATCGCACCCGAAAGTTATCACAAGAAACTATGATACTTTGGGCAAACCAGTACCACACCTAGATCCATGAGGTAGTTCTGAACCATACAGCCTCCTTAGAAGCCTCCGCCGGCTACATATTCGCTTCCATGGTAGAGTCCGCATGCATCGCCGCTTGCACTCCGCCAGATACGGCTCCACCTCCCAAGGTAAACACATAGCCCGAGGTCGACTTTTTTCATCACGGTCCGCTTGAAACCGAGTCTCAGATAACCCAAAGGCATTAGACTATCCGCATGGTAAACTAGCCTATAATTTCGAGTCCTTTCGTGTACTTGAGTATATGCCATCGCAATTCAATGAGCTTGTCTGTGGTTAGATCGATATCTAGCTACTATGCTCACCGTGATAGCGTATATCGGCCTCGTGCATAGCATTGCAGACATGAGACTTCCTACGGCGAAGCGTAGGAACTTGTCTCATTTCTCTATCTTCTTTGCAAACATAGGTGATCAAGGTCTTAGATAAAGGAACGCCATGTCCGAAAGGTAGCAATCCTTTCTCGGCGGTCCGCATACTAAAACGAGTAATCACAAGATCAATGTAAGACGCCCGAGATAAGCTCAATATTTTCTTCTTGCGATCTCGTAAACCTTGATCCCAAGAATGTACCGATCTCCTAAGTCTTTCATTTGAAACCGATCGATAACCAACTCTTTACGCCTCGATAATGCCTTCACGTTGTTGCCAACTAGAAGAATGTCATCTACATAAAGTGCAAGAAAACCACATCACCGCTGACATCTAAACGATACACACAACTCTCGCTAGGCAACCTGGTAATCCATAGGACTTGACCACCTCACAAAGCGTAAGTTCCATGACCGAGGTTCGCTAAGTCCATAAATGGACTTCTTAAGCTTCCATACTAGATGCTCTTCACCTTCACCACATAACCTTCGGTTGTCACGACATAGATGTCTCTACCTTCCTCAAGGTAACCGCTAGAAAAGCGGTTTTAACATCCATTTGCCAAACCTCTAGGTTCAAGTGGTCGCTATGGCCGTAAGAATTTCGATGGACTTGAGCATTGCTACAGCGTAAAAGTCTCATCGAAATCGATTCCTCAACTGAGAGTACCTTTCACCACAAGCCCGGCTTTAAAAGTCAAACCTCCATCGAATCTCTTCCTTTGTATATCCACTTACTACCCATGGCTTCCTTGCCATCCGTAGAGGTGTCTTTCATATACATCCATAGCCGCATGGACTCCATTTCTAAGTCCATAGCGTGCCATGATCTTGCATCAATATCTTCAGACGCCTCCTTGTATGTCCATGGGTCGATTATTGCCTATTCGCTTCTCGACTAAACCAAGATTCACCCACGAACATAAATCGCCGGGTCGACGAACAACCTCCCACTACGACGAGGTTCTACAGCACTATGGCAACGACGGGTGCCGAAACTTGTGGTTCTCTCATCTGCACAACTTGGTCGGGTAGTACCACTTGACGGTCGGTATCTCCAAGAGAACCCCACCCACTTCAATTTCTTCAAGTATCCGTGTCGATCCCTCCCACTAGACACGACATCTCGCACTCTTTCGCCTAATCGGTGGTGGAATACGATCATCTTCTAATTCTTGAAGAATGATTTCAACTTTGGATTTATGATTTTCATGTAGCCTCTTCTAAGAATCGAGCATTAGTGCTAACAATGACCTTCCGATCCTTAGACTATAGAATAAACCACCTTCGCTCCTCTAGATAGCCAATAAACAGCCTTTTGTGTCGGATCTAGCTCCAACTTGTCGCCTTCTTGTTCAAAGACGCAGGCCGGATCGCCCCATATCCTTATTCTGTTTAAACCGGCTTCATACCAAACCACAACTCGAAAGGGTCTTTTCGACCGACTTGACGGTACTAGATTTAGCAAGTATGTCACTGCTTCTAAGGCATACCCCGTAATCTAAATAGCAATGTTGCAAAACTCATCATTGATCTAACCATTTCAAAAGAGTCCTATTTCTTCGCCCGACACACCATTTTGTCAGTGGTGTCTGGTGAAGGCGCCGAGGTAATCCCACACATCACTAGATAGTCCATAAACTCGTTATCGAGGTATTCGCCACCGCGATCGTAACGCAATGACTTGATACTCTTACCAAGCTCGCTCCACTTCCGCCTTGAACTCTTTCAATTTCTCAAAACATTCGCACTTTGCGAAGGTGTATATGTATCCGCACTGAGTAATCGCCAATGAAAGTGACAAAATACTGCATTCTCCACGAGCCAGGTGGACATTGGTCCACACAGTCGAATGGACTAGCTCTAACATTTCTTTCGCTCTATAACCCTTCGCTGAAGGGTCCGGTCGACATCTTACCTTCTATACAGATTCGCAGACCGGGAACCGAGTAACCGTGAGATTACCCAACGCCCATTCTTAGCCGCTTTGGATCCTATTTAGATTGATGTGACCTAATCTAAGATGACAAAGGAAAAGTGGTGTCATCTTGCTAAGAAAACTTTCTTTTAGGGTTTGTTGAAGATGCAACATAGTTATAGGTATTATGTTTTGCGTAAATAGTATAAAGCTAATTATATAAAGTGCCAACACGTATAACTTCGTCATTTCTTATGATAGAAACACCACTATCAAAAATAATGTAATATCCATGAGAAAATAATTTCAAATGTAAACAAGGTTCCACGAAAATCCGCACATATAAAACGCCTTTCAAAACTAAAACTGCTTTCTCAAAACATAAAGTAACATCTCCAACCGCAACGGCCTCGACTTTCGCCGCTGCTCATGGAGATCGTTATCTCGCCATCAAACAGCCCCTTGTCCGCAGAACCCCGCAAGGTGTAACAAACATGATCAATATACCAGATCTACTACCCAAGAACGGGTAGAACAAGTCGCTAAACATGTTTCCACATTAAAGCAAACGACGCACTTGAGCCTCGAGCATAGGGCACTTGGCCTCCAATGCCCGCCTACCGTGATTTGAAGCACTTGCTCTTCTCCTTTGGCTTCTTCTGCCTCCGTGGCAACCACGCTCTTGTTCCCATTACTCCCATCGCTTGCCTCGCTTCTTCCACCTTTGGTACCCCTTTTCTTTTCCATTTTGTAATGAAAATTTTGGGCCCTTAGATGTGCTAGCAAGAGCATGTGCTCCTTTTCCCATAACTCCTTCCGCAAAGAACGAGATCATTAAGCAACCGACTAAGTGTAAACTCGGTCTTGCTCATGATCGCATTCACGCGAAAGTTCTCAAAAGACTTGGCAAGGTATCGAGGATGATATCGACCTGCTTCGCCGTCAATACCTCCTCCCAACCGATCAAGACTATCCATGAGACGAGCCACGTGGGAGACATGTTCATGGACCGAACTTCCTTCTTCCATCTTACACGCCAAGATTTCTCTCATTGTGTGGAAGTCGATCGTCCGATCCGATCGCCCAAACTTACTCGAGACTGACCAAATATCGTCAAGGCTTCACCATCGATCGATGTCAGCAATGCAAGTCTTTGGACATAGTTGTCATCATATAGCATTTAGCCATATTGTTTGACTTATTCCAAAGTCTCGCCGACTCGCCGCCATTAGTCGACACGCCGAAGTGGCATCGGGTTTAGGAGTAGTGAGAACAAACTTGTGTTCTTCAATGATAAGAACATATTCCATGTTTCATTTCCACTCGATAAAATTTGGACCGATAACGGATTTTGTGCGAGCATATTGATAATCGGAGTAAGAGACATATCCGAAAAGATAATGAAAACACATAAGCATACGATCGCACATAAATCGTAATAATAATATTGTAACCTTTGATAAAACAATATTAATTGAAACCTCCAATCGCCCAAGGAATCCCATACATGCAAGCCGCGCGTGTGGACGCTACATACGAACCCTCGACTGCACTAAAATATACCTTTAGTCGCTTAATATCAATCCATGTCAACTTAACCTTATGACAAATGAAATTAACGATCGACCTTACTAGACCACATCACTATCGCAAGAAGTGACTTCATGGAAGTTGTACCGAGGTGATGTTCAAGCAATGACCACATTTTTAAAAAGTTAGAAATGAATTTTAGAATGGCATACTCACACCGACCATACCGCCCAATTCAAATTCTTTTGTTATCTCATTTTATATCTATCTCAGAGAACTTATGAAAATCGCACACGAAGCACACGCTGTGGACGCTACACATGAAACTTCCACTTCTCAATAGATTTAAAATGTTTTATTTAGAAATCTCATCTAACAAACTTATGATAAACAAAGGCAAGCAAGCCACGCGCTGTGGACGCTACTTACAAGCAGCGTATCACTTTGTTTAGAGATCAAAAGGTGGAGGTCTCGACATTTTAATTTGAAAATTAATTTGTCGGGTTGCTTGCTTAGTCTTTTTATTCAAAAGGTTTGTCCATGCAGATCACGTAATCCTAGCATGCTTGTCATAGAACTCAACATGTAAAACATGCTCGCAGTAATTCTAAAATATGCTCGATAAACGCGATAAACCTAGCATGCTTACTATGCGCACTTAAATACGTGAAACACTTAAAGGTTTGTCAACGAATTTAAACATACATAGCATGCCATCGCGATAATTTAAACATCCACGACATGCCATGAACGATAAAAATAAAATAAAACGCTCATCGTGGGCTCCACTGTGGAACCCGCACTTTCGCCTAATCTATTACATAGAATTGCAATTTCCCATGTCGCCTTTTCCTTAGTATTCCGCTCAATGGGATACCTTATGTTCTCATAAGAAGTTTGGCAAAGAGGATCAGCCTAGTATCTATGTTCTCAGGGGAAACATACTCATCTTACATTATGCCTCTAGCATGCTTTGCAGCACAGAGTAAACACAACTCATAACATATATTGTGATAAATGTATCCCCATATCATTCCTTTATCAACTTCGATTTCAACTCTTTTCAATCTACAACGCATATTTTGAAAATAACTTTTCAATTTCAATCACTTTTTTTTTCTAAAATCATTGAAACAACAACTCCATTTGAAATTTTGAGACTTTTCTCCTTTCAAACATATTTCAACCTTCAAAACCATGCGACTTTTGTAAGTCCATTTCACATTTCATAAACTTCCATTATTTCAAACAACTTTCACCCATTTCAAACAACTTCCACAATTCTAAACAACTTCCAATTGAGATAATTACCTCTTCCTCCGTTGAGCAGACGACGATTGGAGTGCGAGTGGCAACAAATACTGTCATTAAGACTCAATTCAATTTAAGATCTGGGAAAGGGTTTGTGGTTCGGAGCGTCAAGTGCTCGATACCACTTTGTGACATTCCCGACTTTCCAAGGAACCACGGATCATAGGCAGATCGTACACCGGTATGATAATGCAGCGGTATATACATTACTAATCAATACAATTAACCAATCAATTTCAATAAATGCATAGCGAAGGATTAGTTGTTTTGATACAAACTCAAGTCAGCAAGGACTTGCAAAAGGTTCAATATTCAAATCTTAACCCAATCAGTGGGCATCCATAACGAGGTAGCACCTCAAGTTCCATGTATATGAAACAACTATAATCAATGATACCAACAAAACATCGTGGTTTGAGAATAAACGATGAACAACACATGCACGCATGCTCAAGGTTATAAATCTTTTCAATTAAAGCAAAACCACTACTCTGCACCGCCGACCCATCATCAATCCTTGCTCAACCGCACATAAAAACGAGAGTGAGGCTAAGTACAAAAGTACTGATGGACTCATTGCATCAAAATATTTTATTTATAAAAGTTATCGAACTACCCACAATAGCATATGAGGATTTTAGTGAAAGACTCAGCCTATCAAACATTTTATCATTTACCAAAAGTGACCGTCGACTATTTCATCCACGTTGTTCCATATCCGATCATTCATTCATTCATTCATTCAATCACGACTAGGGTGGCCACTATTAATAGTCGTCGTGGACCTAACAAGGTAGCTAACCTTAACACACAACACACTGTAATAACTAGTTAGTCCTTAACTAAGTCGGATCCACATCTTATCTTTTTAACGCTAGGACCAGACATTCATACCACATCGATATATCAATCTCGATAGATAACAACAAAACATAAACATTGAACTAATCAACATTTCATATGATAATATTTCATAAAGCTTGTAAATCATGCTTTGAGTTATGCATATTTTTGTTTCAAGAAAGCCCACCTCAAGATTGTCCTTCAAGTACCGCGCATCTTTGTCGTCGCTCACATCCACGCTGGACCTTATCAACGAAGAAATATAATTTAATACGCCATTCGCTTTTCGAATGCATCATTAAGATTTGACAAACTCGATATCTTTTAGCTTGTAGTTTCGGGTTTTGTGGTTTCGCTATCGATACGACTCCGCTAGCAATCTATATTCGCCTTATTAGGTCTGCTTGCACATGACTATAAATGACACTCACGTGCATTCTTTCCTTCCATTGAAGTTTCTCATCAGTCGTATAATTTATGAATCCTAAGTTCATAACTAATCTTCACGCTTATTAAAGCGTATCACGATTTCGAGCTCCATACCTCATTCATCACTATCATTCCTCGCCGTGTTTCTACCACACGTCCCACATTTTCTATCGTAGAAACCCATATCTATAGTACACAATCAATAAAGGTTTCTTATAAATCAATCATCTTCAACAATCGCTTCTATAAATTAAAGTTGTTTAAATAATATTTCTCAAGCATCTCTCGACATAATCAACTCATTAATATTTAATTAAATTCTAATTTAATTAAATAGATCCATAATTAAAGCTTAATTAAATGGATCAATTAAAAGTCGAATAATATTTGATTAATCGATCAAATTAATTTAATTCATCTTAGATATCCACTATTTAGGATTTATTTCAATCACACCTTTGTAATAAATTACATAGGTCCATCTCATTATATAAGTAAATCACTTTAAAAGAAAATTTCTCAATTATCCTTTAACATAATTAATTAATTATGTTATTCAATTTCTAAAATTAGACTTTATCCAATCCAATGAATTTAATTAACTCTCTTTAAATAATTTATATTTAGATTATTATTTAATTAATTAAGAATTAATCTCAAAATTTAATTACTAAAATTAAATCTCATATTTAATTAATATAGAATTTATTCAATTCTTAATTTAATTTTAATGGATCATATTTAATAGTTCAAGTCCATTACCAAATTAAATTCTTACCAATATTGAAAATAAGTCTAAGCCCATCATCAATTTAATTAAAAGTCCATATCAATTTAATTCAAGAGCCCTTCTTCCATTTAATTTAAAAGCTCAGCAATTTATTCTAACAAGATCTTTCATTTAATTCAAGCCCATCTTACATGGCCCAATACCATTTTATTTTAAACCAGCCACATCACATAGCCCATTCTCTTTCCTTTTTTTTCTCGCCCGTAATCAAGGCCCAACACCAAAATTTTCGCCCAATGAAAATAGCCCAAACCAACATAAAATCGAACCTCAGCACCCCACCTCCCATTTCACACCTCTCTCTCATCTCTCACACTCGACACACACACACGAGATGCACAAGTTTCATCTGTCGCGCTTCCTCCATCTCCGCCGACACGCCGTCGCGGTGAGCCGGTCGCCGACCACCGCGCCTTTATCTCTTCCATTTCTCTGCTCGACCAATCGTTGTCGCCGTATTGTCGCCGCGCAAGACCACCATGCAAACCTTCAGTTGTGCCGCCACCGCCCCTTCTTCGGCCTGCAAACCGACGCACACACCACATACACGAACACGCCGCCGCTCCGACCGGGTGCACCGACGCCATGCCATCACCGCCCAGCCACCCGCTACCGACTCGCCAAGACCGCCACCGTCGATAGAAGAACTCGCCTTCTCTCTCGATCGACGACGAAGAATGGTTATTAAGGTTCAAGAGTAGCCTGTAATTAGGATTCTATTTTCCATAGTTTATGTAATTCAAGAAATTCGAACTTATTCTTTATCTGTAAATTTTGTATTGTCGATTTTTGTTGTTGTAGATGAACTATGTTTTGTTGTGGATTTAACTATGTCATTTATAAATATATGAATGTTGATGCATCGCTTGGTATCAGATGCAAGCTTGTTAATTCTAAACATGAGAAATTTGTAAATGGAGATGAATAAGATAGAACCTGGTGAGGAATTTGTCTCTATTCTCGACCCGGTTTGTCAAGTTTTGGAGCAAGAGCTTAGTTCCTCAAGATGCTAGCCTGCTCGACTTTCTCCTCAAGTCGTCAACAGTTGGAAAGTGGAGAGTGGAATTGTGAGGTGAATCAATTGAATATGAGAGGAGAAAATGTATCATATAAAGTCAGTATTGTAGATAGAGAAATGATGCATGACCAAAATGATGAGCATTTAGAAAAAAATTAGAGTAAAGTAGGTAAAATAGAATATTCGAGAAATAAAATGATGTGGTTCGACTAGACCATTTATCCCATATAAAATATCTAACTCGATTTATAATCGTATTGCTCTCCGACATTCGCTTAAACTTTCGTCGAAATAAAATCGAAACGCCAACGATTATAAAATTTAATAATCGCCTAAATTCAAATCGAATAGCTATATAAATTAGTAAATCAAAGTTTTAAATTTTCAAGCTATTATGCTTCTTCTTCACAAAACAGTACATTTTTTGTTTTATTGTTTGGTTATATTTTTGTTTCGAATTGTTGAATTATTGTTCGTTATGTTTATGTATGAATATGTTTATGTTTGAATTATTGTTATGTATATTTCAATTGTTCAATTATGTTTATTTTATGTTTGAATTATGTTTATTGTTCATTTTGTTTATGGTTATATTTAATTATGTTCATTATATTTCTAATTATGTTTATGGTTATATTTTGTTTCGAACTGTTGAATTATGTTTGTATTTTAATTATGTTAATTATGGTTATATTTAATTATGTTCATTATGTTTGTATTTCAATTGTTCGAATTATTGTTTCAATTGTTTATTGTTCGATATTTTGTTCGATGTATTTGAATTATTGTTCAATTATTGTTCATTATGTTCTTATGTTTATGGTTCAATTGTCGATGAATGGTTGCTATGAAATCTTGTATTCATAAGATTTTTTTCGTTATTTAATTTGGACTTCATAAGCACAAATGCACAAAAGCAATATAAGATTACACAACACGATTTGAACTAATTAAACAAAATCAATGATCATGAAATTTGTTTGAATTTTATTATTTTACTATATTACAAAAGCTTTTTAGATGAAATCGCTTCAAACACATCAAAGATGATAACACAACTGAAATATTCTTGTCAAGAGACATAAAAAGGTCATAATTCAACTTCCAACCCGAAATGGTCAATCACATATAGTAAAATTCAACAAGATTTCTGAAATTTCAAAAGCATGCTTCACACATCAATCATTGATCCCAAATTCAATGAGAATAAAATCAAAAGAAAACAAACAAAATTCAAGTGAAGAAACTCTCAATGTTTCTTCAAGGAAATGATTCTTGCCCATCTAGTTTAGACAAAAGATATAAGACCTTTTCTTAGACACAAAAAATAAAAATAAAACTACATTCTAATTTAAAATTTCTATAGGAACAAAATTTCCAATTCTATGTTACATCAAGACACAAAAAAGTTCACCACCAATAATGATACAAATTCAGTACTACTCTATTGAAATAAAAATTTATAACTCCTAGTCAGGTAGAAAAGTCATTTTCCTTCACTAGAAATATAGGATAAATTTATATTTGATTGATATTTTGAATTAATTTCACAATATGTGTGCAACTCTTGAACACACTAATTGATATATTTCTTAATTAAGATTGTTTACTTTTTTAATAAATAGGAAATCATCAAGTTCTTAAGGCCCGAGACCATCAATCGTCCATCCACAATCATCACTTACTTCAAGCCCAATTATTTCTAGGGTCATTATGAGATTGAGAGATATAGGCGTAAGACATGGTGGATAGGTTCGCAAGGTGTTTCGCCACTTAGTTGGTTGGAAACCCGGATCCAAGTCAAACATGAGTTTGCACCATATGGTATCCCGACATTAAGCCCCAAGGTCAAGACCGAGATATGGTTTTTATCAATGGAGAAGAATTTGTTTTTCCTTTTCGGATTTTACGCCGTGACGAGTTTGAGTTTTGGGAAATCATCTTCGATCCTACAAGAGTACGATCCGCGATCCGTGAGGTTTATCAAGGTTTGTTGGTGACGGAGGACTAGTATAGAATCTAGGTGAGATTCTTTGATACGACGTCCGATTGATGATAATGACGGTCATCTATATCTCCGTGTGGCCCACATCTTAGTTCTTACGCATTCGTTTAGAATCGACTTGTCACGACCTGGATCCGTGGATTTGGGTCTTAGTCGACGATCCGGACGTATTTGCGATCGGGCTGCGATATGCATATAAAATTCTCCAATACTATATGTGGAATATGAAGACAAAGGCAAATATCACTTCTACGGACCGTCTGGGCATTTTATATTTGGTCACTAGAGATCATTCCGATCTTGGCACGATGGTTGCAAGTATGTCCGGGGGACGCGATCCTAGATGTGATGGAAGTTTACAGATGATCGACGGGATACACACTGCTCGATCGTAGGTATTATTATTGTTCAATAACTTTTATTTATTCATTATATTATATGTTTTCTATTCAAATATATAGTAATACGCTTTGGTTTATGTAGGGCAACTGCTTGGGGGTTAGTCCCGACGACTATGGAGGAAGCATGTCGCATTATACGTCATCTCTATATCCGGCACTGGCGTGACTACTGCGAGACCGCTCCCATCCGACGGGGAACAACCCCACCCCGCACAGAGCACGCCCCACCGTCGTTTGTAGCGAGCCTTCCATCGATCTCGACGCGGTTAGTCCGACGATACGCAGACGAGGCACGCATCTTGTTGAAGAGATTGATGCGAGCCCGAGAGCCACGATATCGGTGCCAGGGATAGAGCGCGCTGACGGGACACGATCCGATATGACGCAGGAGGGATACGTCGACAGACAACCACGCTTCTCTTCATCTAGCAAGGGCGGTTAGCACCACGCACGCCCGAGTCGGGGATCATCGCTGATCACGCATCACGATCCATGACGTGGTTGAGAGAATATTCAGGACTCAAGACGTGGTTTGAGTCTATGCTAGAGAAGACTGGTAGATGCTCGACAGCACCGAGATATACCGTCCGCTGTAGAACTACCCCACCGATACGGAGTGACGCACTGTGACGAAGTCTTCACTGTACTCCTACGCCAGTTCGGGATGTCCCAAAGATTCCTCTAGCGATCCGACGCTCCTGCACTTCGATTATACACCTCATCGCCGGCCTCTCAGAGCATGGATCTAGCTGGATTCATTAGCCCATCACATGTAGATCCAAATCATTCCATGCCGAGATGCATATGGAAATGAGACAATTGGTAAATTATCTTATTTTATATTATTGCATCATATTTGATATGTTTACTTTTTCTAACTTGTCATAACAAAAATTAGCCAACTCGTAGAAGTCGAATGAAGTGTTCATGCTCCGCATTGAGGTCACCGTGCGTGAATAGTCCAGCCTGCCCTATCCCCGATAGTGTATTCGCTCTTATGAAAATTTTCGAGGCAGGACGTGTTCTGATTATTAGAGACAATGGATGGACGCCGACCTCACGTGATTTTGTTCGCATCAAGACCCTTCCGCCGATCTCGACGTGGAAAGTATCACTTTATTTCTATTTTCATATATGAAATCGTTATTTAAAAATAAATTATTTATTGCAGGATCTTGATTTGTACATGATGCATCCGAGGATCGATTATAAACAAAAGGTGACTTGTTGGATGAGTAATAATCAACACAATTATTTTGGACACCGATTCTTTGTAAGTATATATTTGTATTTCTTATAGATGTGAATATATATGTATATATTCTATATATATATTAAATTTCTATTTTGCGAAGTTGTACATTAGTCGATCATGGCTGCATATTTTTAGAATAATCAATCACAGCATACTGACCATGCTATATTTACGTGGGCTCTATCTAATAATTGGTATCGGGCAATCCGTGGTAGAAGGGTGGGCCAAAGTCATAGACCATGGCATCTTGCGAGCATGTAACTTATTTATACATGGACTAATTATAAAATAGATTTTTATTTGTGCCTTTACAAAATCAATCTCTTTTCGATCATCATCCTTGTTTTAGAAGAGTCGATCATTTGCTCGAATGCACATGAGGAACGGGTGTGAAATTTTCGATTCGTATATTATTCATTAGACCCCCGCAACAAGAGCGCGGATGATGCATTGTATGGCTTGAAGATGTTAGGCACGTTCTTACTCGGATCTCGTTGGTTCAAAACTCACTCGTGTTCATGCCTTTTCGCAGGTGATAGTTAGAATCGCCTCGATGACCGTCATCAAGAAGCAGAACCAGTGCGGAATATTTATGTGCATGTATGCAACGCATCATTTCGGTTCCCGAGCATTGAGTGGGGTAATGAGTCGGTATATGCTACCGAAAGAAAATAGCTACTTTTATCTTTGAATTATGTGACGAGTCATAGAAAGTGGTCGAAACATGTTACTAATTATTATGTAATAACCTTATTTGTATTTGAGTGTATTTTCTTAATATTGTAATATTTGAATTAATGATTGAACATATAGTTGTTTTATCTTTTGACCCCACGCAACCGACACCCATTTTATTATGATCTTCGATGCTTAAATCTTAAAAATTAAAGGTTTGTCTGCTTTATAAATCAACGCCTTAGGTAATATCCTCGATGAAGAATGGGGGCATAACGCCAACAAGACACTATCACATTCAATTAATGGGATGGTAATAAGGACATGATTGTCCGTGCGATCTCATGGAACCACACAAGCCCACCTCCTACGGCACGACTTGTACGCTTGACCCCATTTCCTCCACCGATCTTCGATGGGGATGTTCGGTTGGATGACGATGGCACCCAACTTCAACGACCGCATGCGACCAGCGGAGCGATTTCAACGCGACATCTATAGGAAGCATCCAACTGGATTAGCGGAACATGATTTATCTCGTATGAGTAGGCTCGTATTACCTCGTGGTAGTATTCTCCACATAGCTGGAAATTTGGTCATCTTTATGCCGCACAAATTAAAATTCAGATCAAAAACAATGATAAAGTTGTTAGTTATAAATGGCAAACCGTACTAAAAATTATATTTAGTATGTAGCTCCATACCAGATAGTCAATCGCATGAGAACACGGATCGATCCGTGTCCCACTCCAAGCACGAGCACGATTTCGCCCGAGATTGACATTGAAGTTGGTTTATGTCCTCGACTTGAATGTGTCGTTACTTTGGGCACTATAGTATATCGACGTGATCTCTCGCTCGCCCGTATCTTGCAACACTTCGGGTTAGTCGTAGGGTATGTTCTGCCGCTCAAGTCTTTGATCGAACCATTTTTTATGATATGACGAATCGCTCAACCATAGAGCAAATGGGCAATCGCTCCCACAACAACCGAGCATCAGGGCGAATGTTGGAGTCAAAAGGTATAGCGTCAGCACTTTGATCCGCCCACTTCTCAACTCCGATCCAACTCGCCATAGCACCACCGAGGGTCTATTCAGCAGGGGACTTTAACATGTTCATTGCTTTGTCAAACTCCGTCTCCGACTATGCATAAGCCATCTTCCGTACAATGCCACGCACGGTTTCCCAAAAGGCGTGATTTTTTCGCAGATGGTAGTAGCATAAGCCGTGGGCTCTCCGAAAGATATTTTTCCAAAGATGGTATAATCGACGCATCGTAGACACAATCAACGCGCTCGACCGACCGGTAAGTAGTCTCACGCCGCGTAAACCAAGTCCATGATAAATCATTCTCGATCGGACCAATTCCATAAGCCAATGAAAACTTGCTCGCTGTCGCCCTTCGTAAAGAACAAACAATATACCCTTATTGGTCCCCTGCGTGCCATCCACAACAATAACAGACCTCATGCACAATGATAACCGAGTCGGCCGAACCGAAGCGCACAAAAGGTGGCGAAATGACCATCTGGTCCAATATCCAAGTCAATCAATGAACCGAGATTAGTTGTCCGACATGGAAGATAACCCGAGCATCCGATAGGATTGTTCATGCCCACCATATATCATCTTTGATTGTCCTATTACAAGCTCCCGCTGACCAAGATATGACGCCGACGCCATACCTCGTTAACTCGGTCATAATCGATCTCGCACATGACTTCACCGTCCTCGCGTATTTTTGGTGATATGTATGTTGTAATCACACGGCATCGACCGCACGCTTCGGTATTCACGAAATCATCTACATGTGTGTACGGCATCAAACTGCGCACAAACCAAAACCACATTACGACGCGCAATAGAAACGGACACCGATCACGATATCGATTGAACGTAATCGTGGTCCGTCCGATCGCTGAATAACAAACCGCTTCTGTCGTGCCACAACCCGATCGATATCTTAAGGTCCACCTTATGTCAAGATGGAACTTTTGCTCACCATCGGGGTTCGAATAGAGTCAAGGACTAGCAAAAGATTGTTCAAGCCTCATGAGGAATAACAGAACTAACCAATTGCTCATCTCTTCCATTTGTTCTACCTCGAGTCCTCGTCACCCGCGTGTTACCGCATAATCATCCCAAGCAACTTTTCTATTCCACCCTCTCGACGTATCCACGCATCAAATTCTACAAACGTGTAGATTACATTTGCACCGCACGCCTCCTCCTCCTCCCCTTCTTCATCGACTGCTTGTTCTTCACCGTCGATGACGTATTCATCATCACCGCGCAACCATCACGCCACCACTTCGCACATGTTGCGGCACTTCGAGTGTATTTTCAAACCAATCATATGCTCCAAATTGTTGTGTGAATGACTCATCCAATAGAGTATTGTGAAGTGTATTCACTGGATCACTGTTGCTCATGTGGCATATATGTCTGGTTCCGGTTGGGAGCGCGCCTCGATGTCACATACACTCGGTGCATAAACCTCGCACAATCGAGCTATGATCATCGGTAATCAAAAGTGATTTGATAAGTCTACCACCGAGATCTCGATATAATGTATTTGGTAGTAAAATAATTTGCTCCCGAAGGAATTAATGCTTCTTAACTCCCAAATAAGTATATTATCGTCCGAGCATGGGTATATGATGATGCACCGCAGAGTTCAAACAATCATCCCAACATCCTCCATATCTAATGATAATATTCTTTCATTCCGTCATCTAATTAAATCCTACAAATGCACAATAATTAATTACAAATTCATCTAGCATTAATTATAAAACAAATATCTAAACTAAATAATACAAATTAAATATAAAAACAAGAACATTAATAATAAGAACAACAAATTATAATTCATCACCTCAATTCACCTAAACTTTGAAGGAATCGACAAAAAATATTATAAACTAAACTAAACTAAATGAAAATTCAATAATGAACGTGTATAAATCATGATTCACCTAAACTAAATCAAATAATAATTCACATAAATTAAATAAATAATACAAATGCACAATAATGAACGGTATAAATCATCTAACATTAAGTATAAAACAAATCTATAAACTAAATAATAATTAAATATTATAATTCATCGGGACGGATTTAAACCATAATTCACCTAAACTAAATTCAACTACATTGGGACGATTATAATAATTAAACTAAACTAAACTAAACTAAATTAAACCGCAAACTATAATTTAATTCAACGCAAAACTAAACTAAACTAAACTAACAAGTATTCAAATTCACCGTAATCGATAATTTTATTTCGGGTCTTCGTACTTTGTAATTTTAATTACAAGGTAACTCACTAAAAAATTATAAAATCAAGCAATTATAGGATTGTAATTTATAATTAATTAATAATAAATCGTATATTCACAAAAGAAGATCAAAACAATAATCAAGCATAAATGACGCAGCTCAATCGGCTAAGCACTCTGCGACTTCGTCGGCCAACCTATTTTTCCGAAAGCATATTTTATGCGTGTTTGTGGTTTTATATTTTTAAACATATTAAAATAAATTATTAATATTATTTACATAATTCAATCACAAATTCAATAATTAAAACATAATTCAATAATTAAAACATACGATAAAACATAATGAGAAAAGCTAAAACATACGATAAAAATAATGATAAAACATAAGTTGCTTTGAGAAAAGCTAATAATAAATCATACGATAAAACATAATGATAATTCAATTAATAATTAAAACATAATGACAAAAGCTAATAATAAACACATTAAATCAATAATTTATTTACCTTTTTCGTTCTTTGAGAAAAATGCTTAAGTGTTCCTCAAATAATCGAAAAATTTCTCCCCGCCTCTCTCAAACGATTCTCTATTTTATGTCGAGTTTATGTCTGTGTGTCAATTGGTTGTGTTTATATTTGTGTCACGATTTAAATTCAAAATATATAAATAAATAAAAGATATTTATTACACGCGACCAACCTCAACTACACGCACAACTACACGCATTGAATGTACTGACGGCCAACTTTACCCGGCCAACCTCAAATGCACGCCAATTTCGACTACCAAACCCTAAACCCCACAACCCCTAAACCCCATGACCAACCCCTAAACCCCGACCAACCCACCCCTAAACCCGACGGCCAACAACCTTTCTTAATTTTCGACGAACCCATTCCCGGGTCAACCATGTGTTTTGATTATCCATGCCAACACATTCAATCGCCAACTACTGCTGTAATTATAAATAAGACGATTTCACGCCTTTTTGAGAAGTGGACCGACATTTGACTGGTTGTGTTGAGAATTGTGAAAATTGACCCAAAATATATTTAAATAATAGTTTGTATACGCACATGTTTTGTAGAATCGATAATTAGTGAACATAGTTTTCAAAGTTGCCTATTCTCGGCCATTCCAAAAAATAAATTCATGCCATGGAGACGAGCCTTTAATTCATAACAAAATTTAATTTTTTTATTTTGGTTGGTATATCTAAATTTAATCTATTATGACCTAGATACCACTTATTCTCCCCAAATTTTCCGACGAATTATTCCTCCACCATTTCCAGACGGCGCCGCAAATCGGCAAGGATGGTGGTCTGGTTCACAACGACGCACGCGACCGGCACCAGATCGATGAAGAAAGATGGAGAGCTTCGCACGGTGCTAGAAATGGAGGCTTGCGAGACGGATGGTGACTCAAGCGAGACGACGCGGCAGGAGAGGGAGAGAGCACTCAATCATCTACGCTCGTGTCGCAGGCGTGAAGAGAAAGCTTGAGAGGGTGATGGAAAGGGTGGTGGGAGCGGAGGGGCCGGTGGAGTGGTTGGGGTCATAACGTAAGAGAAAAGGGAGATAGGAAATTGAGAAAGAATACGTAATGTGAAAAATGGTTTGATCGTTATGATTTCGAATAGGATCAAAATGTATGCATGCATGCATTTATATAGAAAAGAAAGAAGTCGATGTAGCTTCTATAATCGACTGTCATAACAGTTAACCAAGCTAACAACTCAAACGGCTTAAATGTAATTACAACCGAAGCTAACAACTCAAACGGCTAAGTAATCGATTTATAATCGAATACTTCATTATACACCAAAGAAAATTTTCAAAGCTATCCATGCTCATACAACGTAGAGTAGCTTGCTCGTAGTTTGTAGAACCGAGGCTCGCAAGCGGTTTGGTGAACAAATCAGCTATTTGATCTTCTACCGGACATGGCCAATTTCAACAAACTTATTTTGAACCTTTTCGCGAATGAAGTGGATGTCCACCTCAATGTGTTTGGTCCCGCATGAAAGACGGATTGGACGATAGCAACTGCACTCAGAGTTGTCACACCGATTTTGTGAGACGCAACTTCAAGCCCGAGCTCATGACACAAAGAATTAAGCCGGATAACCTCCGTGGTGGCATTAGCAAGAGATCGGTATTCGATTCGCTACTTTAGACACCACCGTTGTTTCTTAGAACTCCAAGTAATCAAGTTGTTCCATAATAAACGAATGTCCCCAGAGAACGTCGATCGTCGATGCAACTAGCATAGTCGGCATCGGCAAATCCTACCAGCCGTGGAAACCAAGGCTTGAAATGTAAAGCCGCAAGTCGAACTTTTGAGATAACGAAGAACTCTTGCAAGCACCAAGAGAGAAGTTGGGTGATGTAGATCGAGTTTGTTAACCACAAAAGCAATATCCGGTCGAGTGGAGTGAGATATTGCAAGGCTCCAATGGTGCTACGATAAAGAGAAGGATCCGAGAGCCTCTTTCTTTGGACAACTTGGTGGCGTGTCATAGGTGTTGCACAGGACGCCACCACTCATCTTGGTTTTCAAGAAGTTCATGCGGTATTTAGTTGACGAATGGAGAGGTGGAATTTTCTTTGACAACTTCGATTCCGTAAAATATGAACTTCGCCATGGAGGTAAGAGCAAACTTTGTGAAGAAGATTAATAACACTAAGGATATCACCTCATTATCACCAAGAATCAAGATATCATCAACATAGATTAAGATAAGAAGTAATCGCCATTTTCTTGCTAGAAAAGAGAAATCGTAATCCGATCTCTTAAAACCAAGATCATATAAACAAGTTCGAGCTTATCATACCAAGCGCGAGGAGCTTGTCAAGACCATAAAGGGACTTTTGCAATTTGGACATACTCGTGGATTGCTTATCTTCAAATCCTTGTGGTAGATGTCAACAAGATCTCCATTCAAGAATGCATTGTTAACATCAAGTTGCGAATTCCCAGGTTTAGAAGCAACTAACAAACACCATTCGATTGTAGAAGCCTTGACTACATGGCTGAAAATTTAAAGAAATCAACACCAGAAGTTGCTCAAACCACGAGCCACTAGCCTTTCGCTTATCTAGCTCCCATTCGACGAGTTTGACACGAAACACCCATTTGTTGTCGAGGGTTTTGTACAAAGGAGAGGAGGAAGAATCCAAGTACCCTTAAGATTGAGAGCTTGAATTTCCTTTTCCATAGCTAAACACCAACTGGATTTAGTAAGGCTTCAACCGATTTAGGAAGACTCGCGAGACTTAGCATCGCAGAGTAGAATTTTTCAACAATATATGCTTCATGATTTCGAATGATGAACCCACTGCACTCAAGACAAGTAGTATGAGAACGAGGCTCAACAATGAAACTCTTTAGCTTAAAGATACCATGTTTGGATCTGTAATCATGGAACGAGTGTTATCGGTTGATGGTATTGAGGATATTGTGGTGGTGATGATATCGAGACCGAGATGACTAGGATGTGGATCGGCGTGGATGGTGCATGTGAAGATGATGGAGATAGAAGAAGTGTGAGAGAGGTGGTGGTGAGGAAGATGGTGATTGATGAGAAGCCCACGAAGAGGAAATTGGCAATGCGTGAGGTGAAGAGATGATGACTTAGGAAGACTTGTGAGAGGGAAACATAGATGCGAGGAAATTCTTGTTCATTGAAATGTACCGTGTCGCAATGTATATGCGATTTGTAGAGCTAAGACACTTATACCCTTTGTGGATTTCACTATAGCCAAGAAACACACATTGGCTGATCTATATGAGTTTATGTTGATTGACGGTCTTAGGTATGGAAAGCATGCACATCCAAAGACTTTGAGCCACTTATAGTTTGGAATATAATGGAAGAGAGTTTGAAAAGGAGAGATATGCTTGAGAGAAGGAGGAAAACGGTTGATGAGATAAACAAGATTGAAAGGCATCCCACCAATAATGAAATGGGAGACGATCGGGCAAGAAGATTTAACCCTACGTCAACTATATGTTGTTTTTTTCAACTTTTCCATTTTGTGAGTGTATGTAAGGACATGGATGTTGAAAGTGGATCCCTTTATTATGTAGGTAAGTCGTAAGTGGTCTATATTCTCCCCAAAATCGATTGAAAAGCTTTAATGGAGCACGAAAATCGACATCGAACCATGTTTATAAAGTGATTAACAGACTGTGGTTTGAGATTTTACAAATGAGTGGGTAGATCCGTATAGCGAGAGAAATCATCTACAAAGACAATGTAATATTTGTAACCATCAAGATGGAGAAGGGCGGACCCCAAAGATCCGAGCACAAGTTCAAAGGCGGTTGTTTTAATTGGTTGAGAAACATGAGTCTTTTGTGCATTTTTCCCAATTTACAAGCTTCACAAAATGTAGTTCTTGACTTAAAATGAATATTGAGGATTGTACGATTTTGGCCAATACAAGAAGTGGGGATGAACAAGAGATCTATGAAGGATATCTAAAGTTGTACATAAACCAAAGAAAATTAAGTCATAGCAGTCAATACAAGAAACCCGACTAGAGACTTGATTAAGAAGAAGCGTGAAATTGAATTTTTGAGTTTGTTGCGATTTGATGATCAAAGTCGAAGGCGTAGAGATGACAAGTCATGCGATAAAGGCCATTAGAGAGTTCCTTCAATGTAATCTTTGAGTCTTGGAGTCCTTCACAAAACAGAATTAGCTATAAATTCTATGGAAACAAGGTTGTCTTTTGGTGAACCGAGAAATGCTAAGTAGGTTTTAGTGATCCGTGGTACATGTAATATTATTGAGAAGCAAAGAATGAGTAGGATATAGCAATAGAGTTTGAACCAATGGAAGAAATAGATGGGTATTACCATTTCCAACCATTAAAGTATCGGTCGAGTAGTCATTGTTAATGGCCGATTCTTCATGTCATTTGTGATGTGAGTCATTACACCACTATCCATATACCAAGACGGATGGATGGGAGATGCTCCGAGAAGCAATATTTGCAGCAGGTCACATTAGACAAAAATGCTTGAGAAGAATTAGAGGTATTTTCGAAGTGCACGCCAAAATGTTTGAAGCACTTGATAGCTACGTGGCTTCTTCCACAGTGACAGCAATGCTCTTGGAGGACTTAGCAGCTTGGAGCCACCACGACGGAGTAAAACCACCACGATTTGCGTGCAGAGCCACGCAGGAGGAGAGCCTTTGTTATTACCTCGATAAGCAACATTTGCCCGTATCTCAAAGGGGAAAATGTTGTTGGAGACGCACCATCACGCTGAAGGAGAACCGAACTTCCCGCGATTTGTGTGTCGGTTCTATTCATGATATTAACAACCAACGCTCATATTCGACCAAATCCGCATAAAATATACATCACAAGTTCATCATCATTGATGATTTGCCAATGAGAGAGTTGATCAAGAAACCCTCTCGCCTTTAGAAAGAATTCTTCAACGGATAGACCTCATTTCTTCGTGGTTTGAAGAAGGCGAACGCATAGTTCTCGCTGATTGAGACATGAACACCGCTCAAGGACGACCAAAATTCACGAGATGAATTACATCGAACAACATGGCCGAGCATGGATTCATTCAACGATGATAAGAGCCACTAAGAAGAAGTTGATCGCGCGAATCCAAACGGCGGTGTCGGATTCGAAAGTGAACCACCGGAGGAAGACGAGGGAGGAGGAGACGACAACGCTCGCATTAGTGGAGATAAAATCATGGAATCCATGTGCACGAATTGCGAGATTGCTTGAGCTCGCCAAAGGCATAATTTGAACGATCAAGCTTGAGAATCGGAAAATGAAAGAGAGAGGAAGAATTTTCCATGGCTCGATACCATGTTAAACGTAAGAGAAAAGGTATGAAGATAGGAGAAATTGAGAGAGAATACAATGTGAAAATGGCGTGATCCTTATGATTTAATAGATCAAAATGTATGCATGCATGCATTTATACGTAAAAGAAAAGAGTCGATGAGCTTCTATAATCGACCTTATAACTAAGTTAACCAAGCTAACAACTCAAACGGCTAAGAATGATTTACAACAAAGCTAACAACCGAAACGGCTAAGTAAGCGATTACAACTAATACTTCAATAGGGCTCGTCAGTTTGGTGGGAAAATAGATCACATGCGGTAAGTCTTGTGTTTGTTCTTCGCGTGAAATATAAGTCTCGATCATCTTCTCCGGATGTAGCTGTGCCAACCACGTAAATCTTCTCGTTTGCTCGCTTTAGATCGACAACACAATTTGCTATATCAATCTATTGTGATTGTTAATCAACAATTGGCGCCGTCCCGAAACGAATCCACAAAGCGAAGGCGAGAATCATCCGATTAGATCGACGCCAGAGGAGCTATGAATCCATCCAAGTACGAGATGGAGAGGTTCAACGGCAAGAATGATTTCGTTGTGGAAGATCAAGATGAGCTATCCGATTGAGAAAGGGCTTGAGGCGATCGAACCCAAGATCAATCAGAAGGCGAACGGATGATTCAAGTACAGCGGACGAGTAGGGCGAAATGGATCGGAAGGCTCCAAGGTAATTATATTGTGCCTCCGACAAAGTTCTTCGCGAGGTGTCAAGGAACGAATCGCACTGCGCTTGATCAAATTAGAGTCATTGTACATGACCAAGTCTCGCACAAAGTTATACATGAAGCAACGCTCTATATTCTCTCGAAATTCACGAGGATAGAAGCATCGAAGATCAAATGGAAGATTTAAACAGAGATGACATCAAAGCATAGATGAAGAAATCGAGATGAAGACAAGGCTATTCTTCTAAATGCCTACCAAGAGCTATGAACACGTTAAGGATGCTATGATCTTTGGGAGAAAGCACTATCTCTTGAAGAGGTTCGAAGCCTTCGAGCCAAGGAGATGCGTAAGATTCATGAAGGAAAGAAAGAGCCTCCAGGCCCGAACATCAAGAAGTATAAGGGAAGAAGAAGAAATCATGATGATTACGAAGAAGATTACAACAAATCGCAGGATTCAAAAGACAAAGAAAGTTTGTGAATGTGGAAAACCAGCATCCGAGAAAGAATTGCTATATCCGAAAAAGAAAAATGAATGAAGTGTCAACCATCAAACAATGCCGATAACGCCCAAGAAACAAGAGAGGTCAAGTGTTGAACGTGATGCAAGGAGCGGAAAGCAAGTGGATCTTGGACTCAAGATGCTCTTTTCACATGTGCCCAACTAAGAATATGTTCGTGATCCGAGATGGAAGAGTGCCCGCTTGCTGTAATCGTGTATGTCATGTTAAAGCATGGATGCGATCAAGTTTAAAATGCATGATGGTTCTATAAAATAATCTCGAGGTTAGATACATACCGAATTGAAAGAAATCTCAATCTCTAGGATTACTTGAGAAAAGGGTTTTAGTTGGGGTTCTCATAATGGGAATTGTAAGTGGGGTGGCAAATTGTTGAAGGGTTGTAGAAATCATAGCCTATACTATCTTGATGCAGAGGTTATCACCGAGACAAGTGAATCAAATGTGAAGATGACTCAATGAAATGGCATGTTAGATTAGGACATGTGGAGAAGGGATTAAAGGAACTTGTTAAACAAGGTCGATATCCGGTTCGAGAAATGCAAGATCATCATGAATCATGTATGTTAGGGAAGAGCACTAAACCGCTTATCCAAAAGGAATGCATTTCAAAAGCTCCATTAGACTATGCACATGCCGATTTATGGGGCTCGCTAACAATGCTACTCTAGGAGGAGCAAAATATTTTCTGCTATTATTGATGATTATAGCGGAAAGGGTGTTCATGTTGAAACAAAATCGAGGCTTTCACAAAATTCAGCAAGGTGTGTAGAAGTGGAAACCAAAAGAGGATCTCCCAAATGCCTTAACCGACAACGCCTAGAATTTCACAAATGAGTTTGAAGATTACTGCAGGAAAGAGGAATAAGGAGCGAAGTGTTCGAGAAACCCACAACAAAATGGTGTTGTGGAGAGGATGAACAGGACTCTCTTAGAGAGAACAAGGGTATGCGATTACCTCGTGCCTAGCTAAAAATTCGGGGAAGCGCTTCACAATGCTTATTTGATCAATAGATGCCCATCATCGCAATAAACTTTAAAATCCCGGAGGAGCGTGGAGTGGACATGCACCGACTACTCAAACTTAAAGTTTTTGGTTCTCCATTTGTACACATAAAGCGAGCAAGTTGGCTCCAAGGGCTTTAAGATGTGTAATGCTAGGATATCCTCGGTGTAAAGGACAGTGGTATCGAACCGATGAACAAAGTAATTGTGAGCGAGATGTAGTATTCAGGAGGAAATTATGCCTTTAGCAAAGAAAGGGAATGCGCAATGTAGTCTAGTGATCCAAAAGGAGAGTTCGAGTGATCTAGTCAGGTGGAGCTTGAGGATGATCCGATATCATCAAAGGTTACCTCGGATGAAGATGAAGAAGATCGGCTAAAGAAAAAGAGTAGATCAGTGATAGAGCACCTACGTCGGCAAGAGATGTAATAGAAGGAAATTAAGCCTCCGCATGATTTGGACATGCGGATATGATTAATTATGCTTTTAATGTGGCGTAAGATATTGAGTATCAAGAGCCAAGAACTTACAAGAAGCAGAAATTCCAAAGATAAAGAAAATTGGATAAAAGCAATGAAGGATGAAATCGATTCTTTATCAAAGAATGATACATGGATATTAGTGATGACCTACACATCGAAACCAAGAGGTCGTAAGTGGATTTTCAAGAGGAAAATCGAAATGATAAATGGCGAGAGTTCATTAGATATAAGCAAGGTTAGTGGCAAAGGGATACACTCAAAGCGAAGTGTAGATTTTAATGAAATTTTTTCTCCGTTGTCAAACACCGCCGATAAGGATTTCTATCCTTAGTAACTCAGAAGACATGTTCTTGGAACAATTGGATGTAAAGACTTTTCTAAATGGAAGTTTAAAGGAAACAATCTACATGGAGCAACCGAGGGTTTTGTTCTTCAGGCCGGAAAGAAAACGCTTATAAAAGATCATTATATGGTCTCAAGCGAGTTCGAGGCAATGGTATATCGATTGACGAGTTCATGTTAAATTCGGATATGTCGATCAAGTTATGACGTGTGTATACTTGAGAAGAGAAGGAAAGGACACATACTTACTCTCAGTATGTGATGATATCTGATAGCAAGTAAGAGTATGTCGGAAATTCGAACGCGAGAAGATGAAACTGCTTTTGAGATGAAGGAATTGGGATGTGCAAGAAGGATTCTTGGTATGGACATAATCGAGATCGAGTAAAGGAAAATTGTATCCACTAATCACTATATTGCAAAGATATTGAAAAATTTATATGCATGAATCTAAGAGTTGTTGTTCCTATCTCACCAGATTAAGTTTTCAGCACTCAATGTCCCGCAAAGATGAGAAAAGGTACATGTATTCTATACCATACTCAAATGCAGTTGAAGCATAATGTACCGATGATATGCACCAGCCGCACCTAGCTTATGCAATTAGTGTTTTGAGTAGATACATGTCTAATCCGGAAGGGCACATAAGCCTTAAAGTGTTTTCGATATATTAAAGGGTCTCGATTGTGGTCTTGTTTTTAAGAAACAGGATGTTTATAAAGGCAATCCACGGAGGTTATGTGGATGCACTATGTCGCAAATGTGGATTGTAGAAGGTCTCAAACCGGATATATATTCACATTGTATGGAAGCAGATGAGTTGGAAGTCAATGCTTCAATCCGTTGTGGCTTTGTCGACTAAAGAAGCTGAGTTTATGGCAATGATCAAGCGATAAGGAAGGTGCTGCAAGGGATGCTGAGTGATTTTGGCATCATTCGAAAAATGTTGAGATATTATGTGATAATCGAGTGCTTTACACCTAGCTAAGCACGTGTTTTTCATGAAAGATCTAAGCACATAGATGTTAGATACCATTTTGTAAGAGATTTGGTGAACAAAGGATTGATTGTGGTGGTGAAAGTTCCAACTGAGGACAATGTTGCAGATGCTCTGACCAAAGCTTTGCCAGAGTTAAATTCAAGCATTGTCTTGAATTGGTGAAGTTGAGGTAAGAATGAGTTTTTGAGAAGGTGGTTGAAGCTTATATTTAGCAAGGTGGAGAATTGTGGTTTTGCTTGCATATAAGCTGAGGAGCTGTTGCCATGTTGACGTGGATCTAACAAACTCAAGCTGAAGTTAGTTAGGCGATAGGTGGAGTAAGATGCACGACTCTTCCCTGATTCCAATCGTGTGGCTGATATTGTTTCTTCATTCTTGTATATAAGTTCATTCTTGTAGAGCTGCAAATAGATTCCATGAGAGTGAATTGAGATATGCAGAGAGAGTTTCGAGAGAGCCCAAAGCTCAACGCTGTATTCTTGTGTTTGTTCTTCGCCGTGAAATATAAGTCTCCGATCATCTTCTCCGTGGATGTAGGCCTTGAGTGCCGAACCACGTAAATCTTCTGTTTCTCGTTTTTCTGTTTTAGATAGACAACACAATTTGCTATATCAATCTATTGTGATTGTTAATCAAGTAAGTTATGAGATTCTCTATCCCACTTTTAGTTACTTTCCGTATTCCATTTTCATTTTTAATAACTTTTTCTTTAATTTTACTTTCTTATATTCTAATATGATTTTAAAATTATTAACTGAAGCTCACTAATAAAATTAGTGTTTTTTTGGGAATAAATAGTTTTAGTTGGGGCCATGTCATCTTAAAATTCGTGGAAGCATTTTCATTTGGTTAGACTTTCACATATTAAGATATCTTACTAATTAAACAGGCACAAATGTTCATTATATGTTACATGTGTGTGAATCATTTTTATATTATGAACGATGCATGTAAATAGCTCGACAATGACGAACTGATCTTAGCTTGAGAAAAGACAAACTTAGCCCATCTACTCTGCTTCATATAATTATTACAGTATGGGAAAATATGCATGAAATTTATATTTTAACATTAAATTGTAATAGGTTCGAGTATAGTAGGTTTCGCTAATAAATTTTGGGTAATTATCAATTAAACTCTAAACTCTATATTTAATTCTAAATATCATAAATTATTGATAATATCAATAAAAACTCGAATAAATTAAATTGTAACAAAATGTAATTGGTCATGATTTTCATCTACAAAATACTGACAAGTGTTTTGATATTTTTAATAACTAATGATTTAACATAACAAGGGCGTTTTGCACCATTTAACAAAAGGGTACATTTTCGACGAGCCAAATTTTCACAGTTAATTGAAATGAAGGATAGCCTAACCAAAAATGAACAAATCTGAAATTAAGAACAATAAAATCACCAGAAATCAACAACTACTTATGCTTGCTTGCCGGGAATTGGGATAGGTGTTGGTTGTGGACCACCTCATAAATGGTGAGATAAGTATTGTAATATCCCCATCGACTTTTAGTTTAGTTACTTTAATTAATAGATTAAATAAGATCAACGATTGAATCATTTGTTGATTTGTATATCGGAAGCAGCTTTTATGAACAGATAATAATGCTTCCTCGTTACCACAATTACAATCTCCTATCTCAATTGTTTACTTGATCGTGATATGTATGCCTTTATCTCATATATAAGTTAGATCATACGTTGTATTGTGATCACAAGTCCTGTATGATTGGTCAAGCTTAATGAGATATAAAAGTATTACACCGAGACAACTTGAGGACGAGTTGTTTGTATAAGCCGCATATGTATGTGACTGATTTCGGTTTGTTTACGCCGGTACGTCGACGTATTGTCGATCAGCGAGACGAGTTCTTCTATCCGACCGTCGTGAAGAACCTAGATCTCTCGTGACTTACTGATCTAAACCTCGATAAGGTATTAGGTGAGTATGAATCACACCATCACTTGACTTGTTATGGGGTGAGGGTTATAAGTTAACCCAAGATTCTCTCGATCTCAAGCGTGGCGTGTTTCAGATGTCATGCTAGTTACCCGTGTCGAGTCACCGATCCGCTAGGATGATGACGCCCCTTAAGGAGCTCAAAGTTTATTGTACTAAACTCCGGCTGAGTTATCTCAAGTACAATAATAAGGTCGAGTGGTACTACTTAAGGAATTAAAGTAATTAATTATTTTAAGCAATGACGTAAATAATTAATGGACGTAAGATATCTTAAATACTGGGATCGCTAAGTCTACATGAGTCCGACTAAACTTCAAAATAAAGGGATAAGTCAAGATTTATTCTCTAGGGTATGAATAAATGTTTATGAATTAATTTATGTCTGGTCAACATAAGATAATTAATTTATTTGAGATCCATCTTTATTCCTCGTGATTTGATCTCTACCGGCCCATCAAGGCCTTTTAGCTTGAGAATTTCGAACATTTCTAGTAGAGTCCCTCCGACTCCATCTGATCCTCTCTATCTTAGTGATATTATTATATTTATTAGATATGCATAAATCATGTCATGATAGATTTGGTCGCATTATAAATATAATGCGAGATAAAATCAAAAGTTAATGCAAGTGAAATTTCGAGAATCACATTACACCATAGTGAGATTTTCAAAACTTTCGCGATAAGCGCAATTTCTATAGTACTTCCATAGATTGTCCTCACCTGCATCGGAGTTTAGGCACGGATACAAATCGTAAGATCAAAGCACGAGTTCGACCCATTCTTTCCCGACAAATTCGCAGAAAACACGAGAAAACACCCACGTGATGCAATTAATTATATAGGTGCATGCTGGTATAGAATCAATGTATGGTGCATTAAACATCCAAGATAGATCCTCGTGAGAGGTTAAAATCATATTTCCTTACATTGGTATCGAGCCCTGATCGATTCGCCTCGCTGATTAATTCATGTTCGATTATAACGCGCAATTAATTAATTATGAATCGCTGCTCATCGTGGCTCGCTTTATTTTTGTCGATTGCCACCACGAGAAACCGCGGTTAGATTAGATTTTTCTTGTAAATCTTTCCGTAAAGAAGAACGGACAAAAGCACGGAACTAGACGACGGAGGTCGTCGGACACAACAGACAAAGACGCGGGGCAGGGCGATGGCATCGCGAGCATGCCTTGGCCGCAGCATACCGCTCAGCACTGCACTATCGCCGCGCCTCGGCGGACCAGTCACAAACAAGGCACAATTGTGGCTTCGGGCGCACGGCCGCGGCTCCAGTGCCCGGGCAGATCGGCATCACGCTGGCAGCAGCCGATAGTCAAGTGGGCGCAGCCATAGACGCCAGACGCCTCGGCTGGTCGGGCGGAGCGCCTCTCGAGCCTAGCAAGATCGGGCGACGCGGGTGCGTGATTCGCGCTGAAGCCTCGGCAGCCGGCATCCTCGACGCTAGACGCTGCAGGCGAGATTCTCGACCGCTGCGGGCTCGGCGCTAGATGCGCTGCAGACAAGATTTCGGTAGCCCGCGGCCCGGCGCTAGACGCGCGTGTGAGATTCTCAGAGTTTCCGCAGCCTCAGCATCGCTAGCGCCCAAGCCTCGTGGCATGGCGATAGCGCGACGAGTCGTGCATGTGTTTTCGCATGCCGCACCGCATCGTAGACGACTCAAGAATGCCTCCCGGCTGGCAGGCGATTCTCAGAGGGCTCGCGGCCGGGCAAGGCGCGCGCATTTCTCGCGTCGGGCGGCGGAGGTCTCGCAGCGGCACGAGGGTTGGGCGGCAGAGCGTGGACGGGCGTCAGGCGTTGTGCCCTCAATACGCTGACCCCATCCACTTGGGGCCGACCGCCCGCTTCTACCAAACCCGCTTTTTCGATCCGATCGATTTTTGACCCGATTCCGATTTTTGATCCGTTCGCCCGATCCATCCGCTCGCCCGCTGATTTTTTCGCCCAAATCCGCATTTAATCCGTCCATGCCCGCATGCACCTGCCGAGATTTTGAAGATTCAGACTTTGCAAATTTATGTAATAAATTAGGCAGAAAGTACATGATCCACGATGAGCCGCGATGAACGATTTTATTTTATTTTATCGCTCAAAGCATGTCGTGGAAGTTTAAACTACGTAAGCATGCTATGTATGTTTAATTACGAGATAAACAAATTATATGTTTTCGTGATTGATGCGCATAGAAAGTATGCTAGTTTATCGCTTTTTCAAAGCATATTTAGAATTCGCGAGCATGTTTTTATGTTGAGTTCTATAGAAAAGCATGCTAGATTACGTGATTCTATACTTAACAAAACTGAAACAAAAGATTACAAGAAACCCGACATATTAATTTTAATTAAAATGTCAAGACTCCACTTTTGATCTCTAAACAAAGGATACGTGATCGTGAGTAAACGCCCACACGCGCTGCTTGCTTGCACTGCTTATCATAAGTTTGTTGGATGAGATTTCTAATAAAACATTTTAATCTATCGGTAGTGGGAGTTTCATGTAAACGCCCACACGCGCGGCTTGCATATGCGATTTTCATAAGTTCTCTGTAGATAGATTTAAAATACAATAACAAAGGAATTGGATTGAAAGCGGTATGGTCCTAGTGAGTATGCCTCTAAGAATTTATTTTCTCACGTTAAAATTGTGGTCATGCTTAGACATCACCTCAACAACTTCCGCTAAGTCTCTTCTCGTGATAGTGATGTGTCTAGTAGGTCCAATCATTAATTTACTCATTATGCTGATAAGTTCGACATGGATTGAAATTAAACGACTAAAATGTATATTTTAGTTTGGTCGAGGATTCATGTGTAAACGCCCACCCGCTCTGATGTGGAATTCCTCGCGATCGGATGTTTCAATTAATATTGTTTTAATAAAAGGTTACCATTATTATTACGAATTATGTGCGATCGTATGCTTATGTGTTTACATTACTTTTCCTGATATGTCTCTACACCGATTATCAATATGCTCGCACAAAATCCTCTATCCGTCCAAATTTTATCGAGTGGAAATGAAACATGGAATATGTTCTTATCAATCAAGAACACATGTTTGTTCTCACTACTCCCAAACCTCGATGCTCATCGACGATCGACTAACGAGCAATGAGAGTCAAGTGACTCGCATAAGTCAAACAATACAAATGCTATATGATGACTACTATGTCCAAAGGCTTCATAGCAGCAAAGATCACCGATAGCGACGCGATCGAAATATGGTCAAGTCTCGAGAGTAAGTTTGGGCGTCGGATCAACCGCCCACACAATGAGAGAAATCGCGTGTAAGATGGAAGAACGAAGTTCGGTCCATGAACATGTCTCCCACACGACTCATCTCATGGATAGTCTGATCACTGGGATTATGACGACGGTGAAGCTTAAGGTTGATATCATCCTCAACACACCGCCCAAGTCTTTTGAGAATTACAGAACGCGATCATGAGCAAGACCGAGTATACACTTAGTCTGTTCAATGATCTCGTGGCGTGGAAAGAGTACGGCAGCGAGCACATGCCCTCGCTAGCACATATAAGGGCCCAAATTTTCCGCTGAAAATGGAAGAAGAAAAGGGCACCAAAGATGGTAGAGGCAAAGGAACCAAAGGGGAGCAAGAACATGTCCGCCAACGGAGGCTTGAAAAGCCAAAGGAGGCGGCAAGTGCTTCAAGTGCTGCAAGATCGACATCAGCGCCGTGCCCTATGCTCAAGGCTCAAGGTATGCCATTTGCTTTAGTAACTAAACATGTTTAGCGACTTGTTCTACTCATTCATGGGTAGTAGATACAGTGCGATCATCATGTTTGTTACACCTGCGGGTTCCGCGACAAGGGAGCGCATGATGGCGAGATAACGATCGTTATGGGCAACGCGAAAGTCGAGGCCATGCGCGGAGATGTTACTTTATGTTTTGATAGACGCTTTAGTATTAAAAAACGCTTTATATGTGTCGGAGTTTCGCTAAACCTTATTTCGCCAAACTATTTATTCATGGATATTCGCTATTTTTTATAGGGTGTTTCTATCATAAGAAATAACGGTTATCTCGTTGTGGCACTTTATATAATTCGCTTTATACTATTTCTCGCCAAACATAATACCTTTAATTATGTCATCTATATCAAACCTTAAAAGAGAAAGTTTTCAGAAGATAACACCATTTCTCTCCGCATCTTTGATTAGGTCACATCAATCTAAATAGGATCCAAAGACCGGATAAGAATGGAGTTGGGTGATCTCACGCCATCGCTCCCATCCCGAATCATGTATGTATGAAAGATGTCACTGCACTCTTCAAAGCAAGGGTTATAGAGCCAAAGAAGTGTTGGAGCTAGTCCATTTCGACTGGACCTATGTCCACACAAGCTCATGGAGGGGGCAAGTATTTTGTCACTTTCATCGACGACACTCAAGGTACGGATACATATATTTGCTTCACCGCAAGTCCGAATGCTTGAGAAATTCAAAGAATTTAAGGAAGTGGAGACGAAGTTTGATAGTATCGAGTCATCGCGGTCCGATCGCAGCCGCAATACCTCAAGAACGACTTTATGGACTATTTCAGCGCAAGGGATTACCTCCCAAATTACTACACCGGCACACCACAAGAAATGGTGTGTCGAGCGAAGAAGTACGACTTTTTAGAAATGGTTAGATCGATGATGAGTTATGTAACGTTGCCTATTTCGTCGGGGTATGCCTTACAACAATGGGTATATGTTAAATCTAGTACCATCCAAGTCACCGAAAAGACCCCGCTCGAGTTGTGGTTTGGCGCAAGCCTAGTTTAAACCACATAGGATATGGGTAGTCCAAAGACATGTGCCGAACAAGAAGCGTCGACAAGTGGAGGCTAGATCCGATGCAAGATCGTTTATCGGCTATCCTAGAGGAATAAATGGTGGTTATTTCTATAGTCCCAGGATCGGGCAATCATTATTAACACTAATGCCCGATTCTTAGAAGAGGATTATATGAAAACCATAAATCCAAAGTTAAAATCATTGTTCAAGAATTAGAAGATAATCGATTCCACCACCGATTAAGCCAAAAGCGCATTTAGACGTCATAGGGGTGATCGACACCGATACTTCAAGAAATTGGTGGGTTGAGTTCCATCGAGATACCGACCGCATAAGTGGCACCTATCCAACAAGTTGCAAGATAGAGAACCACGTGTTACCGCACCCACCGCTGCTATCAGGCCGCTTCGCCGTAGTGGGGGTTGTTCGTCAACTTGAGCGATTTATGTTCGGGTGAATCTTTGGATTTAGTCCCGTGAAAGGAGCGTGCAATAATCGACCCATGGACATACAAAGGAGGCGATACAAGACATTGATGCAAGATCATGGCACACCGCTATGGACTTAGAAATTAAGTCCATAATGCCTATGGATGTATACGAAAAGACACCTCTATCGATGGCAAGGTCATAGGTAGTAAGTGGGTATACAAGAGGGAGAGATTCAGATGGAGAGGTTTCGCTTTTAAAGCCGTGCTTGTGGCGAAGGGTACACTCATATTGATGGCATCGATTTCGACGAGATTTCAGTAGCAATGCTCAAGTCCATCGTAATTTTCCGGCCATAGCAGCCCACTTAAACCTTGAGGTTTGGCAATGGATGAAAACCGCTCTAAACGGTTACCTTGAAGAAGGTAAAGACATCTATATGCAAAGAACCGAAGGTTATGTGGCGAAGGGTGAAGAACATCTAGTATGAAAGCTTAAGTCCATTTATGGACTTCAAGCTTCACGATCCTCGAACTTACGCTTTGACGAGGTGGTAAAGTCCCATGGATTTACCTAGTTGCCTAGCTAAAGTTGTGTGTATCGCTTAGATGTCAACGTGATGTGGTATTTCGACTTTACGTAGATGACATCCTTCTACTCTGGCAACAATCAAGTTGTTATCGACGAAAGAGTTGGTTATCCGATCGCCAAATGAAAGACTTAGGAGATGCAACACATTATTGGGATCAAAGTTTACCGAGATCGCAAGAGGAAAATATTGAGCTTATCTCAGTGTCTTACATTGATACCGTGATTACTTGTTTTAGTATGCGCACCGCCAAGAAAGGATTGCTACCTTCGTGCATGTCGCCTTTGATTCAAGGAGCAGCCACCCATGACCGCAGCGAGATAGAGGAAATGAGATAAGTTCTTTACGCTCCGCCGTAGGAAGTCTCATGTATGCATGTTATGTACGACCCGATATCCGCTATGCGGTAGGCATAGTAGCTAGATATCGCCTAACCTCGGACAAGCTCATCGATCTGGAAAACATATACCCAAGCACCGAAGGACTCGAGATTATAAGTTAGTTTACGCAGATAGTCTAATGTCTTGGTTATTCAGATCGAATTTTCAAGTCGACCGTGATGAGAAAAAGTCTACCAAAGTTATGTGTTTACCTGGGAGGAGGAGTCGATCCTAGCGGAGTGCAAAGCAAAGAATGCATTGCGGACTCTACCATGGAAGTCGAATATTTAGCCGCTCGAGGTCAAGCTAAAGAAGTCGTATGGTTCAAGAACTACCTCACGGATCTAGATGTGGTACCGGTTTGCCCAAGAGTATCATAGTTTATCGTGATAACTCGATGCAATGGCAAACTCGAAGGAACCACGGACACACAAGGCAACCAAACACATAGAGTAGAGAACCATGTCATACGAGAAATCGTTAGACGATAGACGGCCGATTGAAAAGATTGGTATTATGGATAACCTAGTCGACCCATTCACAAAGAGCCCGCCGCAAAAGTTTACGAAGAACATGTTCGAGGACTCGATCAGAAGATGGCACCCACTTAGAAAGGAAACTTTGATAAGTGGGTAAGCAAAGTGATGGTGTTGTTTGTAATAGCTAGAGAGACACATTGATACTAAAATTTGCTTTAGTATAGTTGGAGATTGTTGGATTTGTATACGGAAGCGCTTGGTTGAGCTTCTATACAATGCCTGTTACCACTATTACAATCTCCTATCTCGAATTGTTTATTTGATTGCATATGTGTCCTTTATCTCATATATAAGTTAGATCATACAATGTGTAGATCACGTAAGTCCAGATGATTGGTCAAGCTTAATGAGATATAAAAAGTATCACATTTGAGACAACTTGAGGACGAGTTGTTGGTATAGTCATGTATAGATAAGAAGTGACTTGACTGGTTGCTTGTCTATGCCGGTACGCCTCGACGTGATCACGGATCACAAGAGATGATTTTTCTATCCGATCGCCGAAGAACCTAGATCTCGGTGACTTACGCTGATCTAAACCTCGATAAGGTATTAGGTGAGTATGAGTTGTCGACCATCACTTCGACTTGTTACAAGTAGGTTATGAGTTAACCCAAGATTCTCTCGCATCTTGGGCGTGGCAGTTTGATGTCATGCTAGTTACCCGTGTCGAGTCACCGTATCCGCTAGATGTTGACTTCCCTTAAGCGAGCTCAAAGGTTTATTGTACTAAACCCTCAGGTTGAGTTATCTCAAGTACAATAATAAGGTTGAGTGGTACTACTTAAAGAATTAAAGTAATTAATTATTTTAAGCAATCGATCGTCAGAATAATTAATGGACGACGATATCTTAAACATGATTCGTTAAGTCTAAATGCGAGCCCGACTCAACCAAAATAAATGGTAAGTCAAGATTTATTCTCTAGTGGCATGAATAAATGTTTATGAATTAATTTATGTTCCCGAACATAAGATAATTAATTTATTTGAGGCTCATCTTTATTCCTTTCATTTGATCTCCGGGCCGGCCCATCAAGGCATTTTAGCTTGAGAATTTCGAACATTTCTAGTAGAGTCCCTCCGGGACTCTATCTCGATCCTCTCATTTTAGTGATATTATTATATTTATTAGATATGCGTAAATCCTATCATGATAGGATTTAGGATTGCATTATAAATATAATGCGAGAGATAAAATCAAAAGCATGTAAGTGAAATTTTCGAGAATCACATTACACCATAGTGAGATTTTCAAAACTTTCGGAGAAGAAGGCGAATTTCTATAGCACTTCCATAGATTGACCTCACCGGCATTGAGTTTAGGCAATCTGAATACATTCCGTAAGATCAAAGCACGAGTCTTGATCCATTTTTTCCGACAAATTCGCAGTAAACACGAGAAAACACCTACGTGTTGCAATTAATTATATATGTGCATGTTAGGTATATAATCAATGTATGGTGAATTAAACATCCAAGATTGATCATCGAGAGGGTTAAAATCGATTTCCTACATCCTTGCAATCATAGTGGTGGAAGTTTCACCTCTTAGGGTGGCTCTTTGTGTGCACTAGGCAAAGTTCTTCATTTTAATCGCCGAACACCGTGATTTATCCTCTTATATTCTCAGGAGCTGTGGTAGGTGAGGGCTCACGGGAAGAGCTTCTTTGGGAATAAAATAAGTACGTAATATCAAAGATGAATATGTTTCAAAAATGTAAGGTGTTAGGTTGTGCCGGTTTTTGTGGGAATTTTCTGCAATCAATGCCGGGCTAGATATAGTATGAGCCTAACTGTACGTTAACACTTGCCGGAGATTCGCCGACGCATGTTCATTTTGCACCCTCATGCTTCGCTAAATCGTCTCTTGCAATTCCATTACTTTAATTATCCCCTTTTCTATTTTTTTCTTCCTTTAATTCTAGAGCGAAATGATTCGTTTTGCTAAGTAACTATTTATTAAAATATATCAAAAATACACGTTAGTATTCCATTGATGAAAATCGTATATAGAACATTTTTATTACAACCTTAATAATTCTAAGCCTTTGATTTGTATTATCGATTGTCCGGACCGTTGTTTAGGATTTAATTTGAAATTACTCTTTTTTTGTTTAAGAAATTTCATGCATGTACGTTTAGATTTACAGTTTTTCTTAACATATTTATGAAAATAATTACTATAGTTGTTAAATAAAGGAACTGTTGTAATTAAAACATTAAAGTGCTACGGCTTCTTACAAACATTTTATTTTACTATCACCGTGCATCGCATCGCACTAGTCATGAGATACATATGTTTTAATTTAAACCAGATTAAAGCATGCGATTGGTAAATTTAATAGTTGATCAGGTTTTATGTCTCGAGTTTTTAGTGGTTTTTAGAAAATATTTTTAATTAATATTTTCTTTTGAAAACCGTGGACTTTACAAAAATTGATTTATTTTTTTATAGAATCCAACGATGACTTAAATGATAATCACCTCATGATTATTAGGTGGATTATATGATGATACTTTTTCCACTTAAGCATCAAAATGACATCGCTTGGAAGCTTAGGTGATTTTTTTTTGAAATATCGCTCTCTCTATTGATGGGCTGATAAAGTGGAAATGACAGAGTGACTATTCGCCACTGGATGGGCGATAGTTCTCGCCAGAGATTTTAGGAAGAGAAAGGAATAGGGATTTAAAAGAAATGAAATTTACATATTGGAGAGGGTTCTTGCATTCGTGAGAGAGCGAGAGATTTCATTTTTTGCATGTAACATCAAGGGATTTAAGAGAAATTAAGAAGGTGTAGAGATTTTAGGAGGAGAAAGGAATATGAATTAAAGAGAAATACGAATTACAGATTGGAGAGGGTTCTTGCATTTGAGAGAGAGTGAGAAATTTCATATTTGTTTTGCACCTAACATTGAGGGATTTAAGAGGAGGTTGCAAATTGGAGGTTGTGTATGTAGAGAAAGATATTTATTTTTTTACAATATTTTTCTACCTTAAGCATAGGTGGCAAAAATTCACGATAATCCACTTAAGAATCCCAGGCGATTTATCATCATTCAATCGAATTTTCTAGGGTGGGACCAAATCAATTTTTTTCCCAAAGTTGGCTAAGTAAAAATATTAGTTTGAGATTTTTCAAAAATGCTAAAAGTTTGAATACAAAATATGATTAACCCTTTCTTAGGTGGAAAAAAATCCACGATAAACTACCTAACAATCCAACGAAGTGATTCATCATTCCATCTCCTGACTTATAAAGAGGACATAAATCAAACTTTTTTAACGTGAAGGTTTTAAAAGAAAACACCAATTTGGGATATTTTCTAAAAATATTAAAATTAGAACACAAAATATGATTCAATATTTGTAAACATATATTTGCATTTGATAAAATTAAGACCCCAACTGAAGAATCAAACTCTACGATATAGCTCTAACAAAGCTCCAAAACCTCATGTTTCGCAAGGCAACCATTGAAGTGATCTCATGTATATCCGTCTCAGATACGCGACTTTGATATTTTTGTTCGTACTTTCTTCAATATAAATAATATACTGACAGATGTACGTAAATTTTGTGACAACCCTTAGATTTTAAAAGATAATAGTATTGATCGATCTTAATTTCGTAAGGAAATAAATGCTAAGAACACCATGATTTACGTGGTTCGATCTATGAATAAGATCTACGCCCACTGGTAGAGAGTATTCGTATCGAATGTGTAAGAAGCGATTACAAAGAGTGTGAATGAATCTATTTCGCCTAATCTAGCCTCTATTTATACACAATTATTTAGACCTAGATCTTAAATCCGAGATCTTCTAAATAGGATTCGAGATCTAGGATAGGATCTTAATCCTATCCCTCTCGAACTAGGATTCATTTAGATACGGCCGAGCCTCTCTGCTCCCACCGGTTTTAGGGTCTTCGGGCCGAACTTGTCCAGCCGAGCTCGACGTCACCTTTACCTGATTGGGCCCGATGTTGGCCCGGTTGTTGGGCCATCCTATCACAACTTCAAAAAAAAAAAAGACGCAGGTTAGGTCGATTGTTTTGTTTATGCTGGAGGCGGCGCGAGCGATCCGACTGGTATGTGTCAATGCTCCAAGTCATACGCCACGCTTGCGTAAGCATTCACGAGGTTGTGCGCTGTTACTAGCTCTTGCCGAGGCGTTAAGTCGAGGTTTCGCTCGCTTCACCGCGAGGCGTTGTCGAGGTCTTCGTGGTCTCTTCTCGACGGGCGCTAAGCCGAGGTCTCCTCGGCTTCACCGGCGAGGCATTGCCGAGGTCTCTCGGCCGACTTCACCCGCGGGCGTTCGAGGTCTTCGGTGGTCTCTTCCGACGAGGCGCTAAGCCGAGGTCCCGCGGATCGACTTTACCTACGGAGGCGCTTAACCTAGGTCCTTGCCCGGCTTCACCGACGAGCGCGTTCGGTGCGTAACACGGGATTTTTCTCGCCGCTGAGTACAGACAGTGATACGATTTAACGCGGCAGCGGTCGATTCCGATAAAGCGTATAATGGGGAATATCTTCCTCGATACGCCATTTCTCATATCACTTTGCTATTTCAAAATTTCGACTTTCAAACTTCAAAAAATGTATAACCGCCGCTATTGTTGTCCCGAGATCATCACCATCATCCTTGAAAACCAAAAGTAAGTTATGGCTTCCTCTTCTAAATCTTCCGAGCTCAGATAGTCTCGCCACGGATTCGCGGCGGTTTTATGTCTCCCTTTCGGGATTTTGTAAAGTGTCTTTTTCTTCCATCTTAACAACCTCCATGTAAAGGAGATTGTCTCCCAATACCATATTTCGATATAATTTATGTTGCCCCGTCCGAGCATAGAGTTGTGCCTCCCAAGGGTTTCATATCACGAAGACAGCCTCCCGGCTAGTCTTCATTCCCTATCCTCGTATATGTCGAACTTCAACAGATGTTCGGCATCACTGCTCAACTTACGCCAAATTCTTTCCGACATTTGGGGTTTAGTGTCTATGCTCATCGGCATAATTTTCCTTTCACTTTGGGTCTTGTTCTCCGCTTTTGCAACCGGTGGTTCGGGTGGTATTATTTATCACCCCGTCAGAATTCAAAGCGAAGATAAAGTCGAAGATCTCGAACCCAAGTTTTCTTTTTCGCTCACGGATCTCGAGTTTACATGGCAATCGGAGAAGATCGCCGATGTGGTGGTTGAGATTGACGGTGGCCCTGAGGAGGCACCGGACAAAGTAGGTCTCGTGGACGAGGCCTTTACCGAGGCCGAGCTTGCACCGCGGGCTTAAATTTTATGATCCCGCCACCGAGGCGAGCTCTGTGCGCGAGGCCCTCCTTCTCTTCTCTCGCCCTCTGCATGATTATTTGTGTGTACATGCTTGACTTCTTGTATGTTTTTGCAAAGTGAACTTGATCGTGATAAGAGGAAGAAGAGGAAGGAGTCGAGCCGGTGTCGAGCTCCCTCATCTCTTTGAAGGAGGTTGAGCCTCCTTCTCGATTTTGAAGGATGTCGAGGCTATCCCCGTCGAAAGGTATGAAGTCTCCCCGAGCCGCAGCCTTCAGCGCTTTTAAGAGGTTAAAGCGGCATATCCCCGAGGTCAGCTGTTGTCGCCAACCCGAATGTGTCGTCGTTGGCTCATGAGCTCCCCTACTTTTCCCGAGGTAGCGACTTATCCTTCTTCCTTCAAGTAATATAAATAATGTATTCTTCCGACTACGGGATTCTCAGATAGTGGGTTGAGGTCGTGGTCGGCCGAGGTGGCCAAGATGTCCGCCGGATGGCCCAGATGTCCGGTTTCATAACGGACTTCTTGAAAGGGCCATAGCCGCTTTGACGTGGGCCCAAGATGCTCGTGGAACGGAGGAGAGAAGACTCTCCTCGCCCAAGAGATTAGCGAGGCCGAGGCAAAGATCCGGACCTCACAAACGTGGCTGCGATACGGCGGCTGCCGAGGCGTATGGCGGCGGTCGAGGCGGCGAAGGCGGCCGAGGCGATGGAGGCTGCAAGTATTAGGTGGCTGGGCCCATGGAGGCCAAGTCGCTTTAATGAAGGAAGAGTTGGAGAGGCTCGGCCGGGAGGCCGAGGTGGCAAGCTCAGGTGAGATGCTTCGGCATTTGCGAGAGGCTATTCCTGCCCGGGGCTTCTCGATGGTTGGTGATGCGCCGAGGTCCTCAATAAGCGCTGCTGCCTTAGATGCCATCAAGAAGTCGCCGAGGACTACCTGCAATCGATAAATCCAAGTATGGGTATGGAGGGATAGAGGATGATGTCCCGAGGCGGCCTATTTCGATGTCCTTGTCCGCGGCCCAGGAGCTTCCCGTGCCGCGGACCCCGACTTCATCTTCTGCTCACCGACCGCTGAGTCTGCTCGCGCCCGCCTCGGACCGAGATCCCGACCGACGCCTAATGGCTGATCTTGTAAAGGGACCGTGAGGTAGAACGGAGGTTTCAAGGCGATTTGGCTCCTAAGCCTCGAGGAGGCCGAAACCGAACTAGCGGTTAGGGCGAAGAGGCCGAGGCCTTCCTGTGCTCCGAGGCGCCGAGGTGGATAGGTCTGCTTCCGGAGTGGCCGCTGATCCCTTTTTTCTTTTTTTTTTGAATGTAAATGTACATTGGTTTCGCCTAAGGGTATATTAATAAAATCACAAGTTTACGTGGAAGACACTTATCTTTTATTCGCTTGTCGCCAAATGCTTGATGCTTCTCCTTGGTTGAATCGAATTGAAGACTTGTCGCTGGCTCGAATTAAAGAGGTCGAACTCCTCCATATAAAGGGATAGCCGGGCCATGTGCGCGCGGAGTCATATTAAGCATGAGCCGCCCAGAGAGCCGTGACGAGCTCCGTGCTCGCCTTTACATTGGAGGAGTCGCTCGAGGTCGCCGGATAAGGCTAAATTAATAGCCGAGGAGCATGCCGAGTACGGCGAGGCCATCCATCGAAATGGTGGGATGACTATCTCGAAGTTGAAGCCAAGGTTGTCGAGGCCACGCCTATCAGGCGAGGTACGGCGTGAATATGGTCACCTCCCGCACCACGAGCAAGACACGAATTAAAAAGGCCCTGAGGTATACAAGACCGTTATTGCGACAACCACTCGATGAACCGCTCTCGAGTGACGCAGAGGCCTCTTCTTCTCATTGGAGCTTCCTGCCTACAATAAATGATCCGAATTTGACGATCCGCGGATAGCTCAAGAGAGGCGCTATGGCCCTCGAACGACGTGATCCTCGCAAGGGCCAGCCCATCGAGTGGCCGAGGTCGAGCTAGCAGAGCCCATAGTGTAGATCGAGGACGAGGTAGAGGTAGGATTAGTATAGATGAGCCGTGAATCGCGATTTTGGATTGGCTCGCTTTTCCCGGCCTCCGTCCTCGTAATATGTAATTTGATAACTTATTTTGAAATAAGAAAGATGTATTTGCTTCGATTGACTTTATATGAACTAAAGTAATATTTGAAGTCTTCGGGAACTGCTCTCGAGAAGGTAGTCCGTCCTTGTAGTTCCGCCTTCAAATTAATGATTTTTGCCGAGGTCGCCGGGAGGGTGTCCTTTATTTCGCCTACATAGAAAGAACCTTCTTCAAATAAACGAAGGTAACTGATCTCGTATGTAGGAATGGTTCCTATTTTGCCGAGGTCATCTGGAGGGTGGTCCCTTTACTTCATCTACATGAGTAACCGCCTTCAAATAAACGAAGGTAATCTGATCTCGTATGTAGGAATGGTTCCTATTTTTTGCCGAGGTTATCGGAGTGGGTGGCCCCTTATTTCGCCTACATAGAGAACCGCCTTCAAATAAACGGTATAACTGATCTCGTATGTAGGAATGGTTCTCGCTTTTGCCGAGGTCATCGGGAGGGTGTCCCTTACGCTTAAATTCATCCTCGTATGAAACGAAGGTAATCGACCTCCGCCGAGGGAATTTGTCCTCGTAGAGGGTATAGAATAATATTGAAGATTAATTATGCATTAGTGACAAATAAAACATGCACAAAAATAGAATTTTATTGATAAAAGAAGACATAACAAAGTAAGACTCTGACTGATTAAACAGACTCAAAACACGATCGAATGATCGCCTCCTTTTCTAACACGTAAAAGTGTAAGTATAGGGTGTTAGCATCGTGATCCACGGATTGTATCACAAAACATAGAACTAGCTCAACGACAATTCATCATTATCAAGCACAATAATTGGTGAAGTTTAGGGCTTCGAATTTAATCCAAAGCAAAGGTAACCAATGTAAATATAAAATAAAGCATAAAATCAATAAAGATAATATAAAGAAAGACTAACCCTAGGGATGCACAAATCCTATCCACAACGATGTTTATCCCGCTTTATTAACGCTTTAATCCGCATAAGATCGAAGATCACATATATAACCAACAACTTCGCATTTATAATTGCGGTTGATTACTAATTTTCCTATCACGCTTACGCCTCTAGTAGAAAATAAGCAACTCCAAAAGGATCACTAAGAATATAGCTTCCTACGATGTCCTATCTCGCATTTACTCAAGGCTATTCGATCATGCATTCAAGATCGATCGACAATTAATACGCTTACGATTAATCGCGCAACTAGATATGCATCAAGATTGATCGAAATCAACACATATAAATAAGCACCAATGAATCATGAATCAATGCCCTGAAGGTAAATAACGATAGCGAACTCACAACATATAGGATCGAATCATGCAAACCCTAGATTAGAATGAAAACTACGACATAATAACTGAATGAAATACTAATTAACATAAAAGAAATTAAATATATAAAACCCGTAGGAAGGCCGGATGAACAATGGTTGGTCTTAATCCAATTCCAAGCGAACGAACGGAAAACAAAGGAAAACGATCGGACAAAACGTTCGATCGATAACAACGATAAACTAAACTAGAACAACGTAAGAACAATACTAGAATTAAACTAAACGAAGACTAAAGCTAAAGAATGGAAAACACGAGGAAAACAAGCAAAATAGGTTGGGCGATGGGCTGAGGAGGCGAGTGCGTTGCCATATATGAAAAACCCATTTTCCTCTGCCCCGCGAACCTCGCTGCCTAGCGATGGTCGAGGTAATCTCGCTGTTTCGCGCGCGCTTCGCCCGCTTTGACCGCGACCGCTAGCGGTCGCTAGTCGTTATGAATCGGTCCGAGAAATCGCCCAGAATTCTCGACGCTTAGCTCGCCATGGCCGCAGGTCGCGCCGCTGCTCTTCTCGGTTCATGCCGCTTGCGCCAGCCTATCGCGAGCCAGACCGTCGCTAGAAACCGGCGAATGTCAATTTTCTCGTGCTTGCCTTGCTCGATTATCAATATATAAACCTACAAAACGCCAAAGGAACACCCAAGAGCAAGATCTTCTAGAAATAGATGAAACATTAAGAATCGATACATAAACGCACATTAAACGATCTAAATCATCTTAAATATCAATAAAACGTGTAAAATGCGTATTTATCACAACCCCCAAACTTAAAGCATTGTTTGTCCTCAAACAAAACAGAACAGCAAAACGAAAGATCAACGAGCTAGCAAGAGGATAACCATTCTAGGCCTCGAAACATATTAACGCCAAAAACATTAGCGCACATGACGACGTTAGTCCAACTCAACACAAACAACAATCAAGGCAAAACTCATTTATTTCAACCTCACAAAGGCATGTGGTAAAATATATAGATACACTCAAACTCATAAAGAAATTAAGGACGTATACACTCACGATCAATGCAATGCAACATCTTACCATAGGCTTGCGCTTTCTAACATCTCCACCGCACAAATGTGTTCAAATAAGGATCAAAAGGTCTTTTATAGGTTATAATGTAGGCACATTGGTTAAGGTAGGATAATATATGGCTAAGTGACTCAAGAATATTCCAAGCACCACCATTTATACATTTCGACATATACGGACTTTGTCCATTTTCCTCTTTTCTCCCAACGTGCTAAATCAACGCTTAATGCCATGTAGGTACCTATACTTTGATTAAAGACCCTTTATGCTCAACACTCATAGTGAACTTAACATTTTTCTTTTCTTTTCTTTTCTAGAGCTTATAGGTTTAATTTCACGAACAAGGTACTATTCTTCACCACGATGTATTTTTCTAAAAAAACTTTTCTCGCCATAACTACATCAAAATTTCAACCCTTTTGATTCCCATATCCATCCTCACCTCCTATCATCCGTTAATCGAAAGAAAAGTCTAATAAAGGCTCAAAGAAGGCGACAAATGGTATATATCATCGGGTTAGTGTTTGGGTGAATATGTGGTTAACAAAGATGGCTCTTTTATCCTTTCCAAATTCGAAACACATATTGCGCCTCGCATAGAAAACGGCAAGTTCTAGAAGATAATCACATGCATGATATCACACAATTAATGTAAACGATCAAGATATGTATACAAGGAAGCTCAAGTCTCACGGGTTAAGCAAATGGTGAAAACAACAAGCCTAAGCCATCTCACGTCATTCATGCGCTATTTTCTAACATATCATGTGCACTATCATTAAATTTCACAAAAATTTCTATCGCTATGGCCACATGGATTAACACACTTCACTTAACTCGTGATCGATGAACAAACAACTAAAAGAAAACATAAAACGACAAAAGCACACAAACGAAAGAACACGACAAACACGAAAAACAAACAAAGAAAACGCTGTTACCTCCCAACAAGTGCTTATTTAACGCCTTTAGCTAGACCATCACTAACCTCGCAACTGTGATTTTGGTAGCAATAGACATCTTTCCCGACTTGGAACCTTCTAAACTTCGTGATTACGGATGACCACCACCGACTGGGGTTGCCAAACTCGAACGAAACACCTGAGTTCCATGCCGAGTCCACTTCTTCCTTCTGCGCTTCTTCGAGTGGTCGAGTACCTCTAAGACAGCGCGGCGCAAAGAGCCATGATCGAGCAGCAATCTTCCCGCTTTCCAACGCCGTGTTGCTTGATGGGCCGATATGAAATTTGAGCTCCTCATCGTTAACACGAAACGGATTGCCTTCCGTCACATCAATTAACGCACCGCCAGAGGAAAGGTCTACCAAGGATTAGCGGTTGTTGTTTCAATTGGAATATCTAAAATACAAAGTCGGCAGGAAAACAAAACCCAATTTACCAACACGCTTCGACGATACCTTGATATGTGATCGACCGCAGCCATCATCGTGAAATCTTCGCCGGCTTCATTTTCCTAGTGTAGCGGTTGAAAACGCTCAACGGCATCGATTGATGCTCGTCCCCAAATCGCATAAACATTTGGAAAGTCCGCCACGATCTCGCACTCCAACGTGAAACCGCCGGATCCTTCGCCTGTAGGGAGCTTCTTTGCAAGACGGCACGATTCTTTCGGATAGGTAATTTTCTCAAATTTCCCATTTCTTCGCTTGCGCGCTTTTAAGAACTTCATGTACCCGGCATGTTTCGCAATGCTTCAAAGAGAGGCAATTTATCTCAACTTTGAAAATCTTTGAACGAGCAAACTCTCATTATATTTGACTGACAAGTCGACTGAAACGGGACCGGAGGAGATGTGCGAGGATTTGCCTGGTTGCTCGGGTCGACCGCGATCACTGGATGGTCGCGAGGAGTCGCGCTGCGACTCCTTCTCGGCGAAGCTATGCGCGAGCTCACGTTTCTCGCCATGTGTTCCGCCGATGCTCATGCTGCCAGCTGGACGCGCGTTGCGCGGGAAAATTGATGGTCGCGATCGCTCAGGTCGCGAGCTCGGTCGCGAAGCCAAGGCCAAGAGTGCTCATGCTCTTCTTTCTCGTAGGGCTCGGTAGGCTCGCCCACCTGCTCGAATGGCGAAGCATCGATCTTCGGGTTCACCCAGACATTACTGAATGGCCTGCTTTGTAGTGCATTCACTTGCCGGCTATTTGACCAATTTGATTTCCAACATCTTTATGTGCTTCCCATAGCCCAATGGACTCAAGTGATTTATCTTCCCGGTGTTGCTATGAACGACTCGATCTTCCATTGTTGGTTGCTTACAACCAACTGCACGCATCATGTCTTCGAGACTTGGCTTCCCGGCTCGAATCAACTCAATATTGAAGCCCTCAAGGTTGTTGGAAATTCAATGACTCCTCCGATTATGTGGTCGACGTCGTCTCAATCGACTCTTCAAAAGAGTGAACTTCTTCATGAGTCGTCGATTTTGAGTCACTCACAGAACGCTTAACGATGGCGCTCTCCGCTGGCTATCGATAGCCGTTGGCAGCCATCTTCTACAATACGGCTTGCCTCGCCATCGGTCGGTTCAATAAGAACCCGCCGACGCATCACCATGCTCCTCGCCCCGCCATGTCACCACCGTAGAACTGCGGTGATTTGTTGCCTTCGAGAACCCATGTTGTGGACATCGCTCAATAGACTCAATCTCTCCCATGCCTCAATAATGATTCATCGGGTTTTGGCAAAATAGAGATTTCGGATGATCTTCAGGCCCAGGAAAGTATTTCGAAGAAACTTCTCCAAAGTTTCCCCAAGTGTCGATGCACCGGTCCAAACTTCAACCAACTTTCGCCTGTCAAGCAATGAGAAACCGAACATCGCGATCCGGATTGTGTTCTGTGGCACCCCATTCTGCTTGATGTGTCACAAATATCGAGAAACGCCTCGAGATGCGCATTCGGGTCTTCCGTGACCCTCCCCAACCGCTTCTCCTGACCATACCGATCGTACGGTTTGAGCTCGAAATTGTTCAGATCTACGCAGGGCCCCAACCGCCTCCTTGAACTGTCGTGGGATGTCATACATGTGGTTGAGGTCTTTCCTCCGGAGCAGGACAACGATTCCATATTTGCCATCTGACCAGATCTCGCAAGTCCTAGCATGCGGCAACTTGCTCGGAGAATGCCCCGTTCATGGATTGGCGCCATTGCAGCCCGCTCTTCTCTCGCCTCTTCTCCTGAGAGCTCGATCTCGGATCTAAAATACTTCGTGAGGTCCCCAGATTTGTACGCATAAACCACCGAGAAAAGAGAGAATTTAGCACTTCAAAATAAATAAATATAATATATATATATAACTTGAATTAATAAATCCAAATCACAAATTATTCCTATGTGATCTTAACAATCCCCGCGCCAAAATTTGATCGCAGATTTATCCACGAATTAACCGCGATGTATAATGGTAAGCGAGTATCGTATCCACGGATTGAATGCAAACACGTAAGCTAACTCTAACCTTCATCATTATCCAAGCAATGAATATGGTTTGAAGGTTTAAAGGCTTCGATATCAATCCAAAGAAAGGTGACAACTAAAAATAAATAAAGCAATAAATACCAAATATGAATATAAGAGTAAAGACTAACCCTAGGGATGCACAAATCCTATCCACAACGATGTTTATCCCGCTTATTACTAACCGCTTTAATCCGCATAAGATGGAAGATCACATATATAACCAACAACTTCGCCATTATAATTGCGGCATTGATTACTAATTTTCCCATCACGCTTACGCTCTAGAGAAAAATAAGCAACCCAAAAGGATCACTAAGAATATGCTTCCTACGAATGTCCTATCTCGCATGACTCAAGGCTCATTCAGATCATGATTCGATAACGATCGACAATTAATACAAGCACGCTCATTAACCGACAACTAGATATGCATCAAGATTGATCGAAATCAACACATATAAATAAGCACAATCGAATCATGAATCAATGCCCGAAGGTAAATAACGATAGCGTAACTCACATACATATAGGATCGAATCATGCAAACCCTAGGATTAGAATAGAAAACTAGCCGTATAATAAAAGAATGAAATACTAATTAATCATAAAACGAAATTTAAATATATAAAACCCGTAGGGAAGCCGGATGAACAATGGTTGGTCTTGAATCCAATTCCAAGCGAACGAACGGAAAACAAAGGAAAACGATCGGACAAAACGTTCCGATCGATAACTAAACGATAAACTAAACTAAAATAACGTAAGAACAATACTAGAATTAAACTAAACGAAGACTAAAGCTAAAGAATGGAAAACCTGAGAAAATCAAGCAAAATAGGTCTGGGGCGATGGGTCCGAGGAGGTGATGGGGTGTTGCATATATATAGCACACCCCAAACCCTAATTTTCCTTCGCCGTCTGCTCGCGACCACCCTTCGCGTCGCTAGGTGTGGTCGCGAGGTAAGTCTCGCTGCCTTCTCGCCGCGTCGCCTTGCGCGCTTTGTACTCGGACCGACTAGCGGTCGCAGCATATGAATCGGTCGCGAAATCGCCTCATGACATCTCGACGCCTAGGCTTCGCTGCTGGCACGGTGCGGCCGCGCTCTTCTCGGGTGTCGTCCTGTTAGGCCACCTAGCGACCGCTAGATCGGTCGCTAAACCGCGTATCGTCAATTTTGCTCGTGCTTCGCTCCTTGCTTCGATTATCAATATATAAACCTACAAAACGCCAAAGGAACACCCAAGAGCGATTCTAGAAATAGATGAAACATTAAGAATCGATACATAAACGCACATTAAACGAGCTAAACTCATCTTCAAATATCAACTAAAACGTAAAATGCGCGCTATCACCGAACAAGACTCGACCTTCGACACTTATGCATAATATCTCTTCGTATGAACGATGTGTCATGCGTGGTAATTGCTCACCGGACAATTGGGCGATATAGGCTCTTGCCGAGGACTCGCCGACTGCAAGGTCCTTCCCATGTGGCTTCCAACTATGCCGAGCTGCACGGCTTTGCCGACTTCATTATTTCGAGACGAGGTCGCCCACTGAATTGTCGGGTTTTAACATCACGTGTTGTAATACCGAGCTACTTGTTGCTTGACCGAGCTTCCTGATGTAGGCGAGGTCTCTTTTTCTTCGAGTAGATCCAGCATCACCGAGATTTTCCTCATTTGCTCGGGCAGAGAAGTCAATGGTACGAGGACTCAGACTCACCTCTCGCCGGATCACCGCCTCGCCCATACACCAAACTGTAGCGCTCCGCTCGAGGTCCCAGGTGTTGTCGGTATGACCATAAGACTGTGGTAAATTATCCACCCAAAGGCCCTAGCTCGGTCGAGACGAGCTTCACCCCTTCACGATGGTCCCTTGGTGACTTTGCCCACCATTTGCTTGAGGGGCCACCGAGGTGAATTTTGTTCGATCCAAGCTCGACACCACCTCTCGAATGTCTTATCGCTGAATTGTGTTCCGCTATCCCAAAGGAGGATATGAGGGATGCCGGTCGACACACATCTTCTTCCGCACGGTTGAGGTGCGTTCTGTTGGATTTTGCCAAAGGCTCGGCTTCCACCCACTTGCGAAGTAGTCAATCGCAACAATTAGGAATTGAGCGTCCCGGTGTTTACAAAAGGGCCTACGATGTCGATCCCCATCGCATAAACGGCCAAGGGCCTCAGATTGAGGCGAGGTCACCGGTAGCCCTGGCACGCTCCCATGGAGTCGACACTCTGACACTTTTTCACAAGGTCAATTGAGTCCCGGAACATCATCGCCAATAGTATCCCCATCTCACGACTTTTTCGACAGGCCCGGTCCGTGTGACTCCGCATGATCCTTCTGCACTTCTCGGAACGAATCAGCCGGTTCTGACCCAAGCACCTTAAGAGAGTACGGAGATATGACTTTCTCAGATAGGACCCCGCTCAATTGTGTATCACATAGATTTGTTCAGATCCTCCTAGCTTCTAGCTTGTCTGGGCGTCGCCATTCTCCAAGTACTCGAACGGAGTCATCCAATGGGTTCTTCATCCGAGACTACGCGACCTCGCCCGCCATCGGCCTCGCCTATGCTTCTCGCTGGACTTTCATCAGTGGCCTGCTGACGACGATGCCAATTTACTTAAGATGTCACCGGCTGTTTGTTCCCTCGATGCGAACTATCTCAAAGTATGAGAAAATCCTGCAGTGCTTTTTGCTTTTCCGAGGTATTTCTTCATCCCGCTGTTTGCTTTTCAGATTTCAACATTTGGCTTACTACGACCGAGAATCACCGTGAACTTGCACGGCTCGTGAGTTGGAGATTTTGAGCTAGCGAAGTCCCGCGATCATGCTTCATACTCTACTTGTTCGATTTTGAATGCGAACCGGCGAGTAGGTGATCTCGCCGTCCGGCCTAGGAGTAAGATTCTCGCCCGCTACTGCTTTCCCCCGCCCACAACGAGTTGCCAAGACCTTGGTATTTCATCCATTGTTCGGCCGCATCGTCCGACACGGACTCAAAGGCTTCGGTTTTCAACGGTTAGCCTCGCCAGAAATCCGCCAGGCTCGACTTTGCCGGGCAAGGGGCGTATGATATATCGTGGTCCCAGCCTGATTGCCCATTTCGCGATTCTCCCGAGCTGGCTCACAAACTTGCAAGTGGGTAGTCGTGAGGACTTGTATGGGACGTGATGGAAGTATGGACGTAGTCTCCTCGGCCACTCAATGCTAAGGCAAGCTTCTCCAAGGCCGAACTTGCCGGCCTTTAGTGCTCGGCCGATGAAATACACCGAGCCGACGTCCTTCCTCTCGCATCAAGATCGACTTATGGATTCGTCTGAGGCGAGGTAGAGAAAGGACCTCTCCTCTTTCTGGACGGTAGGGAGTTTGGCGAGGTAGCTCTTGAGATCTTCAAAGCGGACTTGTGTACATCATCCCATGAGAATTTCTGGCCTTTTGAGTATCTTGAAGAAGTGGTAGCGCTTATCCGCTGCTTTTGAAAGAAAGCGTACATGCTATGCAAACCGCCACCAGGTACGCTATGGACGGTCTTGCATGTTCATTTCAAAATGGTTTCGACTTGACGGGTCTTTTTAGCCCTTCGGAAACCCAAGACCCTAAGAACTTTCCGCACGGACCGCAAATGTGCACTGGGGTTCATTGAGTTGATTTTCTGAGAAGGCCGAGGACGATCCGAGGTCGGCAACACACGCGGCTTCCTCCTGCTGACGACGATGTCGCCTACGATACCTCTACATTCTCGACCTATGTAGGGCTTAAATATTTTGTCCACCATCCTTGATAGGTGGCCCCCGATTCTTGAGGCCAATGGCATCTTTTTATACGCAAAGACCAAGTCGGTAATGAAGGTCCGCTCGTCTTCGTCGTCCATCGTGACTTGGTGATACCTCAGATAAGTCCAAGAAATCAAGACTTCAGATCCCACTGTATGCCGACCTTCTTGTCAATGTTGGGAAGGGATAGCAACTTTGGGCAATGTTTGTTGAGGTCGTGTAATCAATACATTCGCCATCCCCTCCTCCTTTCTTCACCATCACCGGTGGCTATCCGTCGGATATTGACCGAATAGTATGCGAGCTTTTAACACCTGGTTCACCTCGCCGTGAATGACTTGGTTCCGCTCGCCGCAAAATTTCTTGCTCCGAACCGGTTTTATGTTCGGTCGATGTTGAGCCGGGCGATGATACCGTGAGACACCGCTCCATGTCGAGGAGACTCAAGCAAACACATCTCGGAATTCTAGGAGTTGGATGATCCGGTTCTTTATTCTTGTGCCTTGGAGACCAACTTGACGACCTTTAAGGGCTCATCCTCGCATAATGCGACCCTTCCGCTCGGGTTATCGTGGAGTGTACTTCGACCCAACTCCGTTCTTTAATTCTATGCCTGTAGGCCGGACCGAGGTCCCCGACTGTAAGGCAACCCGCATACATTCCTTGGCTTGCTTTGATCACCCTGATCACGGCCGCTCCTTCAGGTGGTATCTTCATTGTCGTGGTACGCTGAGCATACCTCCTTACTGCTCACCAATCTCGCCTAGTATGATGTTATGTGCGAGGGGCCTCACTACAAGAATTGCACCACCTTGGTGGAGCTCAAGGACTTTCCCACCGTGACATGTAGCTCTATTATCCCTTCCGGGCCTCTTCTGGACTAAGCTCGAGTGTGCGTGTCAGGCGAGGCGCTTTTCTATCCCTAGTTTGTCAAAACATTCCTTGAAAATGATGCTTATCGACGCTCGCTATCAATGTACACATCGCTTTCACCAACTTATTCGCGACCATCGCATGGATCACCACAGATCCCGGGGTACTATTGCGTACGGGTCGCCCCTAGAGGTGATCGCCCGTCCTTTCTCGAACCTCTGTTGTTAGCTCACGGCTCTAGGACTCGGCTCGGCCTGGGAAGACTTCGTGACTCACAGGAGCCCCGAATAGGGAGATCACCCGTCATATGGGACCTCGCTGCCTCCTTCCTCATCGATGTCGCTTGATGGGCGAATCTCCTGCTTTCTTCTCTCGGGTCGGCTCGACCCGTGTTTGGTACTCTTCGGGGTCCATCCCGAACCAACATCTCTATCTCTCCCATGAGTTCTTTGATTCTTCGATGTCGTGTCCATAGTCTTCATGGAATGAGCATACTTATCCTCGGTTCGCGCTCTTTCCTCCCCGCCATCGGTCGAGGCTTCTAATGTGTTCATATGGAGGGCGATTTCGCCCTCGGCTAACGGGTGTATTGAGGTCGCCCCGAGGCGCCACGCGAACCGAGCCTCGACCTTATAGGCGATGTATCTTTCCAAGCGCGCGGCCTCGTTCGATCTTCCTTCCTTCATCTCTTCTTCCTTTTCCGAGGGCCCCGCTTGTTCGCTCCGCTTTGTCAACCTCGCCGCCTGAATCGGTTGCATGCGCCACCTCCGCGCAAAGACGGGTTCATACTTAACGATCTCTGATGACTAACAGTCGCTCACGCCTTCGACCTTCAAACACTTTGTTAAACCTCATCATGAAATCACCGATGGACTCACGGCTTTGCCTTTATGCGGTGAGGAGGGCGACGACGCTGACCGCCTCGAAGAACCTTGATGGAAGGCCGCCATCGTCGAGATAGAGCCGATGCTCCTCAGATGATCGCCGAACCACCCGGCGCATACGAGTAACTCCGGAAGAGTTTGCACATATGAACCGAAAGAGACGTGGTTGATCATGTTGTATTGGAACCGCAGAGAAAGTTCATGGATCCTCACCATAGGGACGATGCTTGGCACCCGTATTTATCCCGAGCCAAGTGTTGAGTATCCTGCTTGAGAACGGGTGATTATTTTCCGCACTCCATCAAGCCGCCCTTGAGATTGGGACGGAGTTCGCGATCGAACTCGCTAGGTGACTCGACCGACCTCACGGCGCCATGATGTTTTTCCCGCTGCTCGTCCCTTGGAGAGCGGGCGAGTTCACGAATGGATTCGCTCGCGATCGGGTCCGGCCAGCGCGGTCACAACGCCCTCTCCCGCCGCTTCTCGACGGTCGGTTTGGGCCCCGACCTCGCTGGATGCCTCGCATCTAGATGAGGCTTCGGCTTATGCTTCGTGACGTGGCCGACCGTTTCACCGAGGTACCGAGAAGCTCCTTATTTTCTCGAGAACCCTCGACGCGGCCGGGGTTTACTTAGAGCCGGATGTTCCCGATTGTTGCTGCGATTTCTTCGCTATGGTAACCCGCCTCGCAGGCGGGTGTCCGTGCTCACGAGACTTCGACATATCCTTCGGGGTTTCTTCTCGATTGGCTCTTCCCGAGCCGAGCTGCGCTCCTCTCGCCGCCGTGTTGTTGCCGCGACGGTCCTCGATGATGGCTTCTGTACCGGTCATGATTATTTCAAACGGTGGTTGATCGAAAACACAAAATTTCGCTTCCACGACGGCGCTGATCGATCTTAATTTCGAAGGAAATAAACGCTAAGAACACTAAGGATTTACGTGGTTCGATCTATGAATAAGATCTACGCCCACGGGCAGAGTATTCTGTATCTGAATGTGTAAGAAGCGATTACAAAGAGTGTGAATGAATCTATTTCGCCTAATCTAGCCTCTATTTATACACAATTATTTAGACCAGATCTTAAATCCGAGATCTTCTAAATAGGATTCGAGATCTAGGATAGATCTTAATCCATCCCTTCTCGAACTAGATTCATTTAGATACGGCCGAGCCTTCTGCTCCCACCGGTTTTAGGGGTCTTCGAGCCGAACTTGTCCAGCCGAGCTGACGCCACTTTACGTGATTGGCCCGATGTTTGGCCCGTAGTCAGCCATATCCTATCAAGTATTATTCACGATAATGAAAAGTAGGATGTCAATATGGGTCAAGCTCACGAGTCGCCCGAATAGCCCGATAAAATTAGAGGTTAGGGGATTTTATAACCCAAAAAAGCAACCCGAATACCCGAACCGAATAGCCCGACAACCCGAGTGGTTAGCCGAACCGAGCGGGTTGGCCCGATTAACATCCCTACAACTATACAAGAAATTATAGAAGATATTCATAGTGTTGTTAAAAGTTACAAAAAATAGTGAATTAGCTATTATGGAATATGAATATTCGATATATTAAAAAATAATTTAGTTGTGAGCATTATTTTCTAATTTTGATATTGTAATATATTTTAAATAGTATTATATTGAATTAACTTATTAAAATTTTTCTAGATATTAGTTTTAATTCGCTATAATTGTATTATATTATTAGAGATCATTTAGTTACATGGAATGCGGACATTAAAGCATATTAGAAAAAAGAATTTAATTATGAGCACTATTTTTAATTTTTATTGTTTGCTATTCAAAGTTAGTATAATAAGATTAAAAAAGAACTTGTGGAATGTATTATATTTATTTTTCAATTATTTGTTTTTACTCAACGCTTAATATAAAATATTTATATATATATATATATATATATATATATATATATATATATATATATATATATAGCTTTCTGCCGATGGGTTAGCCGAAACCGAGAGTTTAGGTTAGGTTGAATTTTCTAACCCGAAAAATGTCAACCCGAATAACCCGAACCGAATACCGACAACCCGAGTGGGTTAACCGAACCCGAGCGGGTTGGCCCGATTGACATCCCTAATGAAAAGTAAGATATATTGACTAGTTTAAACCAACTAGACGACTCCAACTCCTATTAGACAAAGGACACCTACGAAATTAAAGACGCTCTAAGAAATAGAATGAATTTTATAATCAAGCCCAAGCAACAATCATAATAATAAAATAAAGACAGTATACTAAGTCTAAAAAGTGAATTCATGTGAAGACATCCACGTAAACGTAGGAAGACTACATTTTAAATTTCAATTAAAATGTGATCCCATACAAAATTCAATTAATATGTAGTTTTTATGTGTGGATATCTTCACAAGAAACTTTATCAAAATTTACTTGCATAAAAAGATAAAGATTATCAACTAGGCTATGGAGTCTCCGCCACGATGTTCCTTAAGCAATCCCAACATCCTTTGCCTCATCCTTCTCAACGTCGATCGAATTGATCGTATCACCAATTGATGAAAAGTCAAATGGACATCAAAATATTTAAATGATACTAATTACCCCAAACAAAAAATGAACACCCACCAAATTAATTATGTATAAATGGGCTTAATTTATTGCCCGTAAACGTGAATCGCCATTTGACTGGGTACTATTAGTCATAAATCTCTTTTCCGTCTCTCAATTATCTTTTATGTATAATTAGTATGAGTGCCGCTTAGTGTACCATGTTATAAAATTAATAATAAACATAGTAAACATCGATAAATTAACGGTATGTACAGCAAGAAAAGTGGTTACGTTATCTCTTGTCAAACGATCGTTATACCTAAATCAAAATCAGAAAGTATTTTTTCAAGACATTCAATATTGTACGGTATAAGAATTCAAATTTATAATTTTATGTAAATTAATGATATTGTTCGATGTAAGTTTCGATACTTTTCATTTATCCAATTGAAACAAATTTGTGTTCCTTAGGCTATTCACACCGTTTTCTATGAAAGCAACGTACTAGTTTAGTTATAACAGTTTTTTTTATATGTTATATTAGAAATTGAATAAATAGTTTTTATAATGTTTATTCAATTAAAACAAATCTATGGTCTATGAAGCACACGTTGTTTTTTTGTAAAAATCAGATACAAACGAAATCCATGATTATCTGCAACAGTTTAGAATTATTTAATTTTATTGGATTTTCACTTCAAAAATATTTATGTGATAATGAATTACTATATGTATTATGTGTGCATATGAAGTAAAATATTAAAATAGGAGTTGCTTTCCAATATCCAATTATTTTCCCAACTGCAACTGTGTTTAGATTGTTCAATTTTTTTGATATCACGAACCGCAACCGCTACCCGGCCAAGACCTGAACCCCATGCCTCCGCAATAGCCGCAAACCACACAGATGATAAACCACACTTGAAACCAGTGATGCGCTCAAACCCATGAGGCGTTGGTGGTTCAACTCGACCTCTCTACACATAAATTCACCTTAACCATCGTACACTACCAGTATATGACAGAAAGTGTTATATGATTTTAATTTTTAATGATAGAGGATTCGACCTGATAGTAAGGCAATGTGGCTTTCCTAATATAAAGGTTTGCAAAATGGTCCTGTTGCATCAAATATCCTCTGTTTCTCCACTTTTCAAATACTTATTTTTATAAATTATGAGGAGGGTAACTAATACTTCCTCGATTTTTTCAACAGTGTTCTATTAACATTTTTTCTTATTTTGTAATAAGTGTCTTAGTTCTAAATTTGAGAGTAAAATTGTGATAAATTTTTATTTTACCTTTACTTAATACTCTTGAAATTTAATAATTTAGTGTGTATATACATTTATTTTAGTAAGTAATAAGGTTACAAAAATAAAATTATCTATTTTTATTTGTATAATTTTACCAGAGGGAGTAGTTACTAAAAGCAACACAACATCGTACTACAAATCCTCCAACACGTTTTTGAAGTGATCAAATATACACTGACATTTGTGACAAGTAGAGTAATAATCATGTGCTTGAACCGACACTTTATTCATATGGAGCTCTTTCGGCCATGAATAACCATCAAATGAGATGGTCTTCCACATCCATCCGTATACGCGATTGATATTTTTTTCTAAGATAAACGATATTCGATATTTTTCTTCAACGAAATCGATATTTAAGAACGATAATTTTCTTTAATCGAATGATAATTTTCTTTATAACAAATTATACTTTTATCCGTCTCGCATTGCGAACGAATGTACAATAATTTTTGTTCCATCAAATTATTCCAACAATCTATAGAACTTGTATACAAATCGAACTTCCAATATCCATTACATTTCATGGATGCAGACGAGGCTTGGTCAAAGATTTGAACGTAACAGACGACCCCAACAAAACCTTCCCACTTTCAACGTCAAACGTATCGTATCTAAAACTCGACCAACATCAGCCTGCACAGCAGCACCACCAAATCCTTCGCCGGGCACTGCTTGTTGTCTGTTGTCGGATTGTCGGTCTCCCGCCCGTTCGACCAATAAACGTACTTCAACAGCTCTCTCCTTCTCCAACAAATCTCTCAGCCACAAAATCATTGGGATCGTCGAATATCATCGGATCCCTTGTCGCTATCGGCTGATACCCGAAAAGCATCTCCCCTTCTTGATCAAGAACGAATTTTCATGGTTTTCAATTTTAAAATCCTGCTTAGCTCTCCTGTACTGATACGGCACCGAGGGCTCCATTCGTAGAGCCTCGTACACCACCGATTTCGTCAGCGCCATATCATCCAATACCGCAACACTCACCCCTTGAATCTTAACCGCAGATTTGATCTCGCCGCGAGGCGGCGGTGAAGACCCTCTCCGGCGGAGGCGACCCATTTTATCAGCGCCGGAAACACGTTTTCATGCCGCCGTACGCGTTGAACCCGGCTAGGAACACGAGATTATGACACGCTTCATCTCTTTCTAACCCTAGTTTTTCGGCTTCGTCAAAATTTCACCGGCGGATTTATAGAACCCATCGTAGATCTTGTCGTATTGAGATTTGACGAGGAAAATGGAATTGGAAATGTGGAGCAGCAAATCTTCCAGAAAGTTGGGAACATATTTTAACCCTAAAGTCATCAACGGAGCTAGTTGACCAAATAGCCACAAGTCAACTGATCTCGGGCCATCAGACCCGATACCGGCCTCCGATGCGCTCTTGTCGCACAACAAGCGGAAAACGAACTCAAAGGACATGCGGTCGCTTAAGTCGTTGAAGTAGGAACTGCCTTTAGTGGAGAATTCTTCGAGGCCCGAAAGCCTGGACATCTCCTCTCGGAACAATGGGATGAATTTGTTGTGCTTTTGGCGAGTAATGAAAGGTAGAAGCTTTTGAGAATTGCATGGTTTGGTTCAGAAGGGTCCAAAAGGCGCAGGCCCGGTAGCCGCCGGTGAAGGAGGTTGACGGCATGTAAGTGCCATCAAGAACATCCTTTTCTCGACTTTGGAGGTGTCGAATAGAGTTTGAAAGCTGACGGCATCAAGAAGGCAGATGACACGAGAGTTTCGGGCCATGAACGGCCGGCGGCATGTTGCACCGGAACACTGTGGATTGGTATTTTCCATGCGGGCTGTGAAGTATTTGAGCTCGCCTTGGGTGTAGAAGTAGCTAACCGATCTTTAAGGGCCCGAAAAAGAAAGCCGTACTGCCCTGGAATTTCTCGAGCCGGAAGCTCATCTAGTTTGTGAGAAGACATTGTTTAGAGTGTAGGATTGTAAAACTTTGTTTTGATTTAAATGAAGAGAATACTTTAGGAAGTGAATTGCACCTATATTTATAGCATAGAGTTTTGTGCACATGGCTTGCTTGTTCAAAGAGTTAAGGTAGTAAGTCATGGATAAACGAAACACATTTTTCTTTTGATGATTTCATCCACTAAATACGTTGAATCTTATTACTTGATTTCAGCCTCTTGCTTGCGGTTGCCAAGTTTACATTTATAGCGAGAAATGAGATTTTTCCTTGCCCTGGATTGAATTTAATTTCATTTGTTTTGACTAATATTTGTGTCTCTTTTCTTCTTATTATGTTTCTATCTTATAACTTAATATTAATAAAGAGAAAGAAAAGAAATTTCTGGCTATAAATATGAAGATGCATGTCATGAGGACGAATGTAAAATGGACGCACACAAAGAAAAGCTATAGTCTTTCAACAAGAAGTTGATGGCCTTTTCATGAATATTATAATTTAGTAGTATTCATATGTACATTATAAGGGTGAAACTTCAGAGACTGGGTACAAATTCTAACATTCATTTTCCAACTTAACAAAAAAAAGGAGTTTGGTTGGCTTCATTTTAACCGAATTGAAAACTGTAAACAAGCATATTAAAACACATGCATAAACTAATATTTGCCAAAAATATTTTATATTTTTACAAACTTCATCATCTTTAATTGCTCCAAATTTGGAGTTCTTCAAGATTAATGGGTTTTCCTTGAAGCATACAGAGAACCTGCATTTGGCGATGAGATATGCCTTGTTATGTTGCAGTATAATGTTGTTATATATAGCATTGCTTTATGTATCTCCCCCAAAATTGTTTCTGGAAATTTTCGCAAGTTTTAATAAAAATTGTGAGTGTTTTATGAGTAGAAAGTCTCACATTAGTGTAGATTAAATTAATCATTGTAGATAATGGTGAACTATGAATAGTAAAATATGTAAAGAAGTGGTGTCATTGAGGATAAGAAGGATAGATAGTGATGAGTCATAACTCATAAGTGGTAAAAGTGTAAAAATAGTGTTATTGAGTAATAAGTGGGAGTATTTTGTAGGTATTTTTCAAAATGGAAAGGAATAAATTTGGTTGGCGAACGAAAAGAAAACTAATTAAGAACAAATTTTGAGACGGAGGAAATATATATTTTCATTAGATCGATCGTACATGCTGAATTTTCTATGCTTTTACATTTTCTGTTTTAGCGAAAATACACATCACATCTGATAGGAATATTTATCATAATAATGCAAAATATCTCCTTTTTCTTTTAATGTCTTCCGAAAACTATCTTTGTCAACGAAAACTAATTTTGTCACCCTCAAACAGAAAATAAGTGGAGTATTTTAAAAATAGTGATCTTAATATTTCATCCGTTTCTTTCATCTTGGATAAAACTATTAATTTATATTTGGACTTTTCAAGCCGGGGTTTAGTCGATTTTGAATTATAAGATGTTTCGTTTGATTCTTCATATTCATACGTGGAATGGATAACTACAAATTTTATTTTTATTTTGTGAAAAAGACAATTTGATGGCACCAATATTTCTTATTAGGTGAACTCCTGTTATAGCATTTGTATGGTGTGACCAGATCTGATAATGTCGTTTATTTCAATATAATTTATATTGATATTTTCCTTTAGAATAATTGATATTTTTATCAGATGGTAAAAAATAAATGTCACTTTTTCCTATAGTAATTGACATTTTAATAATAATTGACACTTTTAGAAAGTTTGTAAAGTGCATAGTCCTCATATAAAGTCTTTGCGTTTCAAGGATCTAGTTTTAATTTTATATTTTGCTATCATATTACGCTATACATCATATGTACATATATTATTGTTACAACGTAATTATATTAATAGCATGCGAAAGTGTTAATATGATATTTACCAATTATCTCAAATTCATCAAATTAATGTCAAATTAATCACTTTAAGGAATGAAAATTATTGAGATATTGAGACGATAGAATTCCTTATTTAATAAAAATATCCAATTTCCAAAATATCAAATAATTTCCCACAATCAATAGATTTTCAGAGTTAATTACTGGAAAACAAAAATTTTAACTGAATTTGAAGTCTTCACACAAGTTTAAATATTTCAATGAAAACAATTATTACATTTCCAATTATTCTTGTTATAAAAGTACACCTTTATCGGTAAAACCATGTCGTTTAATTCGGTACCATTGAATAAACCTTTAATGGAGAAGATTAAAGGTTTTATAATTGAACAAAATTAAAAGTTTATGTTGTAATTGCAACGTTTGTACATCCATGTAAAATTACAAATCTGAGTAAACGTTGTATTATTTCGATAATTATTTTAATTTGCAGCTCAGGAGGAACTTCTCAAATCAATAGCATTAAGTTTGAAAGTTTAGCTCATCGAAGACAAAAAGTGTGTTATACGGCAGACTAGTAAATTCACCCAAAATTCGCTATGGACTTTATCATTGAATCTGTCTTTGTAGATCCATTGCCTTCAGAATTTATCTTCTCGCTTTTAAGCCTTTTGAATAGATTCTGTCAAATATATCAACAAAACAAAACATCCTTTAATGCTCAAGTGATAAAATATATTTTTGGACATTAAACGACATCATTTTGATATTTAAGTACGTAATATAAATTCAAAAGTGAAATGTTAAACTCCTTTCAATGATCCTTTCAAATAGAGAATTTTACAAAATAAAAGTTTTCCCACTTGTTATGGGCTTCAATTAGCCTTGAGTTTCTTTTTTTGTCTTGCCCAATTAAAATTCTCCAAGTTCATGCTCAAATTCCAATCTTCAAGGTCCAAGCCCAATTTAGAAAATCTTACAATAAAGTCCATCAAAATTCATATTAACTTTGGTAAAATTAATTTTTATTGGGCTCATAGAGCATTAACAGCTTAATTTGTGGCCCATATTTCGCTTAATACGGACTCCTCTTTAACACTACTCGGACCTTCTAACTTTTGCAAAGGAACTTTGAGTCGTGAGTAGGCTGCAAAGTAGGCAAGTCGGTCGTTGAAATACAAGTCCGCATCACCTTATCTCATCGTCTCGGCGGATCAAACGGCTAGCATGCTAAATTCAAAATAAAACTCTTTTTCATTTTGAAATTAAAGAAGCGGCATGCGCAAGTGGGTGGTGGACTAGTGGTGGTTTATAGCGGAAGGAGGTGACGAGAGAGATTGAGAAGAAAGAATGAGGATGATATAGCAGAGAGGTTAGAGCAAATGGATATAGCATACGCATAGAGTTTGAAGAGAATTCTATTTTATTATATTTTGATTCTAATATAATATTAAATCAATTACTAAGTAATAAGAAATACTAATATATATATTGTTAGAAAATTTGTACACGTATTCCAAATATCAATTTATACCCTAGAATTCATAACTCTATATTGATAATCCGAGAAAATCATAACCAAAGCGGAAGTTGCACTAATCCATATAGAAATTAATCTTGATTGTGGTTGTATGGATCTTCCAAACGAACAAGATTTATTTAGGTTTATGTATAGAACCGCGATGAACGCAGATTCTGGATTTTTCCACTGTCGTTGGGGACCATTACCCTACTTATATAATAAGTAATTAAAACTAGATTTGCAATTTGGTCCCTCAACAAAATACAAATCTCTTTATGGTATCTACACAATTAATTCCATGATTAATTAATATCCTTTAATCCATAATATTTCCTTAATAGACCACTTTAATTGATTACTAAAAGACAATATGATATTTAATTTAACATATGTAAGTCCAATTAAGATTTTTCCAACAATCTCCCACTGACTACATATGTTACCAAACAAACACGCATCACCTTATGAGCTCAAACTGTCATCACATATGGATATTCAGCAATCTCGCCCATTGATCATATTGGTATAGACTAAAGAGGCCATATGACGCGTCCCACATCGTCCGCGAAGCTTATCCCGCCTAGATATAAGGTCGGTCCAAACCTTCCCTCGAGCGCTTTTAGGTTGTTGGTGCCCACCTTATCATTTGGTATCGTGAGCGACCTCCACGGTCGGTGTCTCATGGTTCGCCAGATCCCGATCGAGGCAATGGGTATGGGGCGATGATGTCCATATCGCTCATGAGGCTTATCCTGGTCGGATATAATCGATTCCCTATATTCGTATCTTATAGGCTAGTGATTTGAAGTGGGATGAATAAGGAAAAGTCATCGTCGATATAGGTGACGATTTGATTTGAGGACAAATCCTTCTCAAGATTAGGAATGATGGAGTCCGATATTGTTGGGCATGCTTTAACTTTAATTATTTTCGATTCATTTAGATGTTAGATTAAATAGTTTCCTAGTTGAATTAGGTTTTTATATTAGTTAGAATCCTTCTTTGATACGAAGTCATGTTTTGATTAGGAATCCTTCTGACAAGGATTAGGTTCTTTATTTTTAGCCTATATAAGGCTTTGATACAAAATATTCACGATTGATCAATAAATGTGAGTTTTATTCTCTTCATTAGCTCTGAATTTTCTTGTGTTTGTCAAGAAATTCAATTATCGATGTATCGACGAGACATCCATCCCTCGCTCGTGTGTCATTCATCGTCCCCGAGTTGTCGCACAACTATCTAGTGGTATAGGCAACATCACCATATCACTCGGGGTTAGATTCGAGGTTCGGATATTCCATCTTGTTCGCTCTTCCGCTCACGTGTCGATAGATCCTTCTGCCGAGGATCGTATCATTTGGCATCGGAGCCTGCAGGGATCCAGATTTCACAACGCGTCCCACATCGTCCACGTGCTTATCCTCGCCTAGATATAAGGTCGGGTCCAAACCTTCCCTTGAGCGGCCAGCGAAGTTGTGTGCCCACCTTATCATTTGTATCGAGCTGACCTCACTGGCTCTGTCTCATAGGGTTCGCCAGATCGCCGATCGAGGCGCTGGGTCTTATGGTGACATGTCCACATCGCCGCAGAGGCTTATCCGGCGATATATCGATTCCCATATTTGGTATCTTCGAGGGCTAGTGATTTGAAGGTGATGAATAAGGAAAAGTCATAGGTCGATATAGGTGACGATTTGGATTTGAGGACAAATCCTTCTCAAGATTAGGGAATGATGGAGTCCGATATTGTTGCACGCTTAACTTTAATTATTTTCGCACCCATTTAGATGTTAGATTAAATAGTTTCAGTTGAATTAGGTTTCTTATATTAGTTAGAATCCTTCTGATATGAAGTCATGTTTGATTAGAATCCTTCTTACAAGATTAGGGTTCTTTATTTTACCTTATAAAGGTTCGTGATACAAATATTCATTTTGATTGATCATAAATGAGTTTTATCTCTTCATTAGCTCTTGAATTTCTTGTGTTTGTCAAGAAATTCAATTATCGATGTATCGACGAGACATCCATCCTCGCTCGTGTCATTCATCGTCCCCCAGTTGTCGCAACTATCTAGTCGGTATAGGCGAAACACGACCATATCACTGGGTTAGATCGAGGTTTCGGGATATTCCATCTTGTTCGCTCTTCCGCTCACGCAGTCGATAGATCCTTCGCACCGAGGATCGTATCATTTGCACGAGCTCCGCACGAGGATCCAGATTTCACAACGCGCCCACATCGTCCGAAGCTTATCCTCGCTTAGATATAAGGTCGGGTCCAAACCTTCCTGAGCGCTTGGGGGTGTGTGCCCACCTTATCATTTGGTATCGAGCTGACCTTCCACTGGTCGTGTCTCATGGGTTCGCCGATCACGACGGGCAGGGTCTTATGGGGATGATGCCCACATTACCCGCGAGGCTTATCCGGTCGGATATAGGCGATTCCATATTGTATCTTGGGCTATGATTTGAAAGGTGATGAATATAGAAAGTCATCGGTTAATATAGGTGACGATTTGATTTGAGGACAAACCTTCTCAAGACGAGGAATGATGGAGTCCGATATTGTTGGGAACGCTTAACTTTAATTATTTTCGCACCTCATTTAGATGTTAGATTAAATAGTTTCCTAGTTGAATTAGGTTCTTATATTAGTTAGAATCCTTCGATATGAAGTCATGTTTTGATTAGAACCTTCTTTGACAAGGATTAGGTTCTTATTTTAGCCTATAAAGGCGTGCATACCAAAATATTCATTGATTGATCAATAAATGCGAGTTTTATTTCTTCATTAGCTCTAATTTTCTTTGTTTGTCAAGAAATTCAATTATCGACGATCGACAGACATCCATCCTCGTCGTGTCATTCATCGCCCCGAGTGTCGGCACAACTATCTAGTTGGTATAGCAACATCGACCATATCACTGAGGGTTGATTCGAGGTTTGGGATATCCATCGTTCGAGTTTTATCAAGTCTTCCGCTCGCCGATCGATTCTCCATTACAAACGAGGATCATATCATTTGCATCGAGCTGGTACGACGCGCCCCACACGCCTGCGGGAGGCTTATCTCGATCGGATATAAGGTCGGGTCCAAACCTTCCCTTTGAGCGCCAGTGGGGTGCCCACCTTATCATTTGGTATCGTAGTCGACCTCCGGGTCGGTGTCTCATAGGGTTCGCGATCGCCGATCGAGGCGCGGTCTTATGGGGCGGGATGCGTCCCACACGCCTGGGAGGCTTATCTCGATCGATATAAGGTCGGGTCCAAACCTTCCCTTGAGCCGCCAGCGAAGTTAGTTGCCCACCTTATCATATCATTGTAAATTCACATAATAATTAAATTATTAAATGATACGATCCTCGCGGTACGGGATCTATCGACACGTGAACGGAAGAACGAACAAGATGGAATATCCCAAAACCTCCGAATCTAACCTCAAGTGATATAGGTCAAGATTTCGCCTATACCCCAACTAGATAGTGACGCGAAGAACTCGGGACGATGAATACACACTAACTAGGGATGGATGTCTCGTCGACATGTCGATAATTGAATTTCGACAAACACAAGAAAATTCAAGAGCTAATGAAGAGAGATAAACTCACATTTATTGATCAATCAAAAGCAATATTTTCAAGATGCTTACAAGCCTTTATATAAGCTAAAATAAAGAACCCTAATCCTTCAAAGAAGGATTCCTAATCAAAACACGACTTCATATCAAAGAAGGATTCTAACTAATATAAGAAACCTAATTCAACTAGGAAACTATTTAATCTAACATCTAAACGGGTCATAAAATAATTAAAGTTAAAACGTGCCCAACAATATCGGACTCCATCATTCCCTCATCTTGAGAAGGATTTGTCCTCAAATCCAAATCATCACCTATATCAACCGATGACTTTTCCTTATTCATCACCCACTTCAAATCACTAGCCTCGCAAGATACCAAATAGGAATCCAAATTATATCCAACTGTGATAAGCCTCCCGGGCAATGGGACGATCATCCCCACCCCATAAGACCCAATCGCCTCACCGATCCGCGAACCCTATGAGACACCGACCCAATGGAAGGTCACTCGATACCAAATGATAAGGGGCACCCTAACTTCACCCCAAAAAGCCAGCGGAAGGTTTGGACCCACCATATCTAGGCCAGATAAGCTTCGACGAGCGGGACGATCATCCCCACCCCATAAGACCGATCGCCTCGGGATCCGCGAACCCTATGAGACACCGACCCAACGAAGGTCGGCTCGAATTAAATGATACGATCCTCGCCGGTACGAAGGATCTATCGACACGTGAACCAAGAACGAACAAGACGGAATATCCCAAAACCTCTCGAATCTAACCTCAAGTGATATAGGTCAAGATTTCCATACCCCAACTAGATAGTCGACGCAAAGAACTCGGGACATGAATGACACACTAACGGGGATGGATGTCTCGTCGACATGCCGATAATCAATTTCTCGACAAACACAAGAAAATTCAAGAGCTAATGAAGAGAGAATAAAACTCACATTTATTGATCAATCAAAAGTCGAATATTTTCAGATGCTTACAAGCCTTTATATAGCTAAAATAAAGAACCCTAATCCTTGTCAAAGAAGGATTCCTAATCAAAACATGACTTCTATCAAAGAAGGATTCTAACTAATATAAGAAACCTAATTCAACTAGGAAACTATTTAATCTAACATCTAAACGGGTCACAAAATAATTAAAGTTAAAACGTCCCAACAATATCGGACTCCATCACCATAATCACTTTAAGTGTGACTAGACCCACCAAGAATCACTTAATACTAATATAATCAAATGACATAGATCAATCATAGATGCGTAGTATCGATATTATATGTAATGTGATCTAACATATCTATTTTCAATTGGTCCACCTTATTCCTCAAATGAGATCAATAATAATAAATAAAATGACAGAGTGCAATAATCAATTACTTTATGTCCAGATAGAAAATACCAAAATACACAAATGATTCCAAAATAAACTATAAAGCATTATATATGCACCCCACCAAACCAAAGTATCCTGAACAATAACACACTCATACGAGGAGGTGCCCATGAAAGACCTTGGTGTCAATCCTTGTTAGCGGATCCGCAATCATCGAAGTCTCGTCCCATATGCTCTATAGCAATCCACCACTGCACTTTCTTTCACAACCGTGTACTTAATGTCAGTGGTTCGACTTAGTAGAACTCCCGTGTTGTTGGAATATAGTATCCCGAGTTATTGTCACAATATAAATTTATCGTCTTTCAATATTTCCAACAATGCGCAGCCCAAAGACAATATTTCGCAACCATATTCCTCGACCGGATGCCTCATAACATGCTACGACTACGCCATGGTAGAAGTGCCAAGTGTCCGCTAGCACTTCTCCATGAAATGGCCCCCACCAATAGAAAACGAACCAAGTAGATCTTCTATTATTCGCATCCAAGAAAATCGTAATCGTAATACCCAATGATCTCACGATCCGATTTCAGATGTAAGCATGAAATCTTTTGTTCTCTCAGAATACCTCAAAGCCCGCTTTGTCGCCCTGATCCATACCAGTGGTTACTTAAATATCCACCAACATACCAACAACAAATGCTATATCCGCCTCAGTGCACTCGAGCATACATTAGACTCCCAACAACTAAAGCATATGAGATCTTTTCCATTTCCTTAATTTCCATGATTTTAGGACACCGATGAGACTAAACTTGTCTCCTTTAGCTATGTGGTTATCAATTGGTTTGCAATTCCGCATGCCAAATCTTTGTAGCACTTTTTCAATATACCCTTTATGACAATCCAAGAATACATCGAGAACGTTCGTGTATTTGGATTCCTAATACAAAAGAAGCTTCCCAAGATCTTTCATCTTAAAATTCTTTGATAGAAATTCTTGGTTTCGCAAGCCCTTTCATTTGTGGCAAGCAAAATGTCATCCACATACAAAACCGAAAATACATTTACTCCCAGTTAACTTTTGTACACACAATCATCGCAATATTAGCCTCAAATCCGAACGAGACTACTACCGATGAAATTTGTGGTACCATTGACGAAGCTTGCTTGAGTCCATAGATGGATTTCTTTAATTTGCAAACCATAGTCTTTGGGTCTCCAACCACAAGGTTTTCTCGTTGCTCCATATAAATTGTCTCTTTAATGTCACCATTGAGAAACGTTGTTTTCACATCCATCCGATGTAACTCAAGATCAAATGTGCAACCAATGCCATAATTGTTCTCAAAGAGTTTGAGATTGCATGGCTTGTCGATAATCGATAGGATCATTTATCATCAATCCATTATTTTCCTCACATTCCTCAAGATATACTTCATAATCATTCGAATGGCATTTCTCCTCTAGTGGATCTTCTTAATTGCATCGCTCGAGGTTGTTGAGTTTGATCTTGTTGAATGACTTGATCAACTAGAGTTTGATCTTGTGAATAACTTGATCAACCGGAGTTTGATCTTCGATAACTTGATCATTCAGGGGGATATTTTCAACATCGCCCTGTGAGATTCAATCGCTTCTCGAGTAATGACAGAATAGAAGCCCGCACGCTACTGAAGCAGTAGGAGTCGAAATTGAATCCTCCTCAAAGGTAATGTCTCTAACTTTATTTCTCCCCAAAGCTCAACATCCTCAAAAATACCGCAGCTCCCGCCTCAAAAATATTTTTCTAGTGGATCAGAAACTTGAAACTTTAACTTTGGGTAACCAATAAAATAGTGCTAATTGTTTTGAGTCCAGCTTTTCATTCGCTTATAAGGCCCAGCCTCACCGACATCCTCATACATGCAAATGATTTAGACTAGGCTGCCCATTCCAAAGTTCATAAGGTGTTTTAGCAAAGCTTTAGTTGGTACCGTGAGAATATAAGCTTCAGCCTCAGTGCTTCTCCTCAGAGTGATTCGTAGAGACGAATGACTAATCATACTTCTCACCATATCCTTTAGAGTTCTGTTGCTCTTCAAGAACACCATTCATGCTAGGTGTTCCCGCATGGTGCATCGAGACAATTCCACATTCCTCTAGGAAGAGAGCAAAATCCAAGTCCTCTAACGTGTCCATCAGACTTTTTGGCGGCAGTCTTCGTGAATGGATCCGCTAGGTTATCCGTCGATCAATCTTCTCAATCAAGACGCCACTCGCCTAACGATTTCTCGATAACATGGTACTTTCTCTCATGTGTTTGGTCGCCTTAGGGTCCGTGGTTCCTTCGAGTTTGCCATCGCACCCGAAAGTTATCACAAGAACTATGATACTTTGGGCAAACCAGTACCACACCTAGATCCAGAGGTAGTTCGAACCATACAGCCTCCTTAAGCCTCCGGCCGCTACATATTCGCTTCCATGGTAGAGTCCGCACGCATCGCCGCTTGCACTCCGCCAGATACGGCTCCACCTCCCAAGGTAAACACATAGCCCGAGGTCGACTTTTTTCATCACGGCCGCTTGAAACCGAGTCCGATAACCCAAAGGCATTAGACTATCCGCATGGTAAACTAGCCTATAATTTCGAGTCCTTTCGTGTACTTGAGTATATGCATCGCAATTCAATGAGCTTGTCTGTGGTTAGATCGATATCTAGCTACTATGCTCACCGATAGCAGATATCGGCCTCGTGCATAGATTGCAACATGAGACTTCCTACGGCGAAGCGAAGGAACTTGTCTCATTTCTCTATCTTCTTTGCAACATAGGTGATCAAGGCTTAGATAAAGGAACGCCATGTCCGAAAGGTAGCAATCCTTTCTGGCGGTTCCGCATACTAAAACGAGTAATCACAAGATCAATAAGACGCCCGATAAGCTCAATATTTTCTTCTGCGATCTCGAAACCTTGATCCCAAGAATGTACCGATCTCCTAAGTCTTTCATTTGAAACCGATCGATAACCAACTCTTTACGCCCTCGATAATGCTTCACGTTGTTGCCAACTAGAAGAATGTCATCTACATAAAGTGCAAGAAAACCACATCACCGCTGACATCTAAACGATACACACAACTCTCGCTAGGCAACCTGGTAAATCCATAGACTCTGACCACCTCCAAAGCGTAAGTTCCATGACCGAGGTTCGCTAAGTCCATAAATGGACTTCTTAAGCTTCCATACTAGATGCTCTTCACCTCACCACATAACCTTCGGTTGTCAGCATAGATGTCTCTACCTTCCTCAAGGTAACCGCTAGAAAAGCGGTTTTAACATCCATTTGCCAAACCTCTAGTTCGTGGGTCGCTATGGCCGTAAGAATTCATGGACTTGAGCATGCACAGCGTAAAAGTCTCATCGAAATCGATTCCCTCAACTGAGAGCCTTTCACCACAAGCCCGGCTTTAAAAGTCAAACCTCCATCGGAATCTCTTCCTTTGTATATCCACTTACTACCCATGGCTTCCTGCCATCCGAGAGGTGTCTTTCATATACATCCATAGCACGCATGGACTCATTTCTAAGTCCATACGGTGCCATGATCTTGCATCAATATCTTCAGACGCCTCCTCAGTATGTCCATGGGTCGATTATTGCCTATTCGCTCTCGACTAAACCAAGATTCACCCACGAACATAAATCGCCGGGTCGACGAACAACCTCCCACTACGACGAGGTTCTACAGCACTATGGCAACGACGGGTGCCAAACTTGTGGTTCTCTATCTGCACAACTTGTCGGGTAGACCACTCAGACGGTCGGATCTCCAAGAGAACTCACCCACTTCAATTCGAAGTATCCGGTCGATCCTCCCACTAGACACGACATCTCGCACTTTGGCCTAATCCTGGTGGAATACGATCATCTTCTAATTCTAAGAATGATTTCAACTTTGGATTTATGATTTTCATGTAGCCTCTTCTAAGAATCGGCATTAGTGCAAAATGACCTTCCGATCCTTAGACTATAGAATAAACCACCTTCGCCCTCTAGATAGCCAATAAACAGCCTTGTGTCGGATCTAGCTCCAACTTGTCCTTCTTGTTCAAAGACGCAGGCCGGATCGCCCCATATCCTTATTCTGTTTAAACCGGCTTCATCCAAACCACAACTCGAAGGGTCTTTTCGACCGACTGACTGGTACTAGATTTAGCAAGTATGTCACTGCTTCTAAGGCATACCCCGTAATCTAAATAGCAATGTTGCAAAACTCATCATGATCTAACCATTTCCAAAAGAGTCCTATTTCTTCGCCCCGACACACCATTTTGTCAGTGTGAAGTGCGCCGAGGTAATCCCACACATCACTAGATAGTCCATAAACTCGTTATCGAGGTATTCGCCACCGCGATCGTAACGCAATGATTGATACTCTTACCAAGCTCGCTCCACTTCCGCCTGCAACCTTTCAATTTCAAAACATTGCATTTGCGAAGTGTATATGTATCCGCACTGAGTAATCGCCAATGAAAGTGACAAAATACTGCATTCTCCACGAGCTGTGGACATTGGTCCACACAGTCGAATGGACTAGCTCTAACATTTCTTTCGCTCTATAACCCTTCGCTCAGGTCCGGTCGACATCTTATCTTCTATAGATTCGCAGACCGGGAACCGAGTAACCGTGAGATTACCCAACGCCCATTCTTAGCCGCCTTTGGATCCTATTTAGATTGATGTGACCTAATCTAAGATGACAAAGAAAAGTGGTGTCATCTTCTAAGAAAACTTTCTTTTTGGTTTGTTGAAGATGCAACATAGTTATAGGTATTATGTTTTGCGTAAATAGTATAAAGCTAATTATATAAAGTGCCAACACGTATAACTTCGTCATTTCTTATGATAGAAACACCACTATCAAAAATAATGTAATATCCATGAGAAAATAATTTCAAACAACAAGGTTCCACGAAAATCCGCACATATAAAACGCCTTTCAAAACTAAACTGTTTCAAAACATAAAGTAACATCTCCAACCGCAACGGCCTCGACCGCTGCCCATGGAGATCGTTATCTCGCCATCAAACAGCCCCTTGTCCGCAGAACCCCGCAAGGTGTAACAAACATGATCATCCAGATCTACTACCCAAGAACGGGTAGAACAAGTCGCTAAACATGTTTCCATTAAAGCAAACGACGACTGAGCCTCGAGCATAGGGCACTTGCCTTATGCCCGCCTACCGATTTGAAGCACTTGCCTTCTCCTTTCGCTTCTGCCTCCGTGGCAACCACGCTCTTGTTCCCATTACTCCCACCGCTTGCCTCGCTTCTTCCACCTTTGGTACCCCTTTTCTTTTCCATTTTGTAATGAAAATTTTGGGCCCTTAGATGTGCTAGCAAGAGCATGTGCTCCTTTTCCCATAACTCCTTCCGCAGAACGAGATCATTAAGCAACCGACTATGTAAACTCGTCTTGCTCATGATCGCATTCAGCGAAAGTTCTCAAAAGACTGCTACAGAGGATGATATCGACCTGGCTTCCACAATACCTCCTCCCAACCGATCAAGACTATCCATGAGACGAGCCATGGAGACATGTTCATGGACCGAACTTCCTTCTTCCATCTTACACGCCAAGATTTCTCTCATTGTGTGGAAGTCGATCGTCCGATCCGATCGCCCAAACTTATCTCGAGACTCACCAAATATCGGCGTTCACCATCGATCGATGTCAGACTGCAAGTCTTTGGACATAGTTGTCATCATATAGCATTTAGCCATATTGTTTGACTTATTCCAAAGTCCGCCGACTCTCCGCTCATTAGTCGAACGCCGAAGTGGCATCGTTTAGGAGTAGGAGAACAAACTTGTGTTCTTCAATGATAAGAACATATTCCATGTTTCATTTCCACTGATAAAATTTGGACCGATAACGGATTTTAGGCAGCATATTGATAATCGGAGTAAGAGACATATCCGAAAAGATAATGAAAACACATAAGCATACGATCGCACATAAATCGTAATAATAATATTGTAACCTTTGATAAAACAATATTAATTAAACTCCAATCGCCCAAGGAATCCCACTGCAAGCCACGCTGCGACGCTACATACGAACCCCCGACTGCACTAAAATATACCTTTAGTCGCTTAATATCAATCCATGTCAACTTAACCTTATGACAAATGAAATTAACGATCGACCTTACTGACCACATCACTATCGCAGAAGTGACTTCATGGAAGTTGTACCTGAGGTGATGTTCAAGCAATGACCACATTTTTCAAATAAAATGAATTTTAGAATGGCATACTCACACCGACCATACCGCCCAATTCAAATTCTGTTATCTCATTTTATATCTATCTCTAGAGAACTTATGAAAATCGCATACGCAAGCTCACGCAGTGGACGCTCACATGAAACTTCCACTTCTCAATAGATTTAAAATGTTTTATTTAGAAATCTCATCTAACAAACTTATGATAAACAAGGCAAGCAAGCCAAGCTGTGGACGCATTACGCATGATCACTTGTTTAGAGATCAAAAGGGAGGTCTCGACATTTTAATTTGAAAATTAATTTGTCGGGTTGCTTGCTTAGTCTTTTTATTCAAAAGGTTTGTCCATGCAGCATCACGTAATCCTAGCATGCTTGTCTATAGAACTCAACATGTAAACATGCGCAGTAATTCTAAAATATGCTGATAAACGCGATAAACCTAGCATGCTTACTATGCGCACTTAAATACGTGAAACACTTAAAGGTTTGTCAACGAATTTAAACATACATAGCATGCCACGCATAATTTAAACATCCACCATACGCCATGAACGATAAAATAAAATAAAAACGCTCATCGGGCCCACTCGTGGAACCTCGCACTTTCGCCTAATCTATTACATAGAATTGCAAAGA